>VDFB02055943.1:0-48182 GCA_007258455.2 Sequoia sempervirens
TCAATCTTATAGATGTTCAATTCTTAAAACAACTTATAATCTGATTTTACCAAAATCAGCATCTTGGAAATAGAAAAGTAGCTACAAGAATGAAACCTCCTTGCACAAACTAGAAATGTGAGCATGGTAATAATTGAAAATACTTGTGTAAAAGCTGAAGATTCCTTCCCAACAATCACCAACAAGAAAATGTGTCTTTCCTTGTCTATAAAAGCTTGTCAATCCACATTTATAAATGCAAATGTAATTATGTGATGGCTAATAAAAATGATGACAATAGCATTCAAACTTAAATTTTATTTATAATACTCCATCAAACATTCCTTTTATCACCACTAACCTCCACCAAAATAAATTGGTGATAAACACTCAACAATGAAGTAGCTCCACCATGCTAATGTTGCACTACTATGATACAACAAGACATTACTATTATTCTATCCATTATGAAAAACAATCTTCTCCAATATGCACTATCAATTCCACATTGATTCATCTTATTACAAGTGCCAATGTTAAGAGATAAAATTGAATCAACATCAATATAAGATGAGAAAACAATTATTTTCCTAACTTTAAAATTGTGAACTTTGTATGGAGGAAAACCATTTGTTCTTAATGTCAAATCTTTCAATGAAACACCTAGGTCTCGTATTCTTATGTGAAGACAACCTTGAGAAAAAGGATGTAAATATATTTTTCTACAATTTAAAAAAATATATCTTCTCTCCAATCTTATGGTAATTTTCATTATTATAGAAGTCTTGTCATAACTTCTTACTAACATCAATGATGTCATGCCATAAGCTATAATCATAAAGATGAACAAATTTCTCACTATTAGTGGCTAATCCAAAAACGTTAGCAAGTTGAAACCCACATCCAATATATGTTATAGCATGATCTATCTCATGTCTAATAACTTCACATGGATCTCATATCCTATTATTGTCTCAAGTTGTGTTGCTAGAATAAGGAAATGTCTCAACATTTATCACAAATAGCAGATTATCAAAAGATGATTCTACATCCATTTCAAAAAATGGGTTATCAAAAAAGTAGAATTTATTTCTATATTCTTGATTAGACCAATCTTCTTGCTATCCCAACTTTGTATTTACAATCTTAAGAAACTTCTCTATATCAAAATCCTCTTGAAGCCTGTCAAGATCATAAATTACCTACTTAATTTCCTTAGCCATTTCTTCCTCCTCTCACTCCCTAAAAATTTTTGTAGTTGCAAGTTGATATTTTTCCTATAATAGTGGAATTTGAGTACACTTTCTAATGAGTCCTTTGTTGATTTAAGCTCCAAGGTGAGCTCATCAACCTTAATCTTAATTTCCTTAGATGTAGTTAAGGCCTCATCTACAAATTTGATGGCTACATTTCTATCTTTAATCATATGTAGATATGTTGATTTTGTTTTTTCTATTACACTCTTAATTATTTGTAAATCTCAAAAGGTGATAATTTGTTCAAATTTCTCCCTCTTCAAATTTTGCATTAATTTTTCAATGAACCTTTTTGTGCTATCTAGTTTTGGTAAGACTTGCACTTAATTCTTTCCTATTACCAACAATTGTTCCTTCCACTCACCTTCATGATATTCATAGTTATCTAAGGATATTGGATTTTTATTAGAATCAATGCAAAAATCAATGTTCTTTTCTTGGACATACCTTTCAATAATCTTTCTAAAAGTCACATAGATAGTTTCTTATAGCTCCAACTCACTTTTTGAATTAGCTTCACAAGACTGATCTATTTTTTTATCAAGAGGTGTTGTTATAAAACTTCCAGTAGGATCAAACCCATCATTAGTAACTAAATATCCTTCAATAAGGTCATTTTGGAACTCTATTATTATAATTTCTTCCTTATCCTCATTTTCCAAATAATGTTTCAATTTTTATGTGCATTGATTAACAATAATTTATGCTAAACATACAAAATTGATAAATATTATTGATCATCCTTCCACATATTAGCCAATAAGAATGATAAGAATGGTTGGGGTACATCATCACTCTCATTTACAATCAAAAACATAATATCCAACATGGCTATTGTAATATTTTCAACATGATATTTTTGATAATAGTAAAGAAATAGTGAAATATTTTGAGAATTAGATCATAACATTCAAGATCAAGCATCACCACACATGATCTAACTTTTGCAACAATTTCTAGAATTTTTACCTTCTTAGCAAAAGAAGGATTTAAAAAATCATCCAAACCTTGGAAACTTTCCACAATTAGATGAAATACCTCCTTCATTATGTCATCAATGTATGGAATTTCAAGTATTGTTATCCTTGTAATTTCACTGACGTATTAAGTAATTGTAAGTCTAACATCTTTATTTGGGTGTCTCATAAGCTCTTGCTTAGCCAAATAAGTCAATGATGGAGTTATAAAATATTGCATCCTCAAAAATTCTAGGTGATCTATCATCAATAAGAAACTCTCCACTTCTAAAATACATAGAAGTTTATCCTTTGGTTGAGGTAGGTGTTCAAGTTTCTTTCATGCATTGTAAAGATTCTTACTCAAATCTTCCTTGCTTATAATCACCGTGATTAAGAGGCTAGAAGAATCAAGACTCTAATAACCCTTTGAATGATAATCAATATTGAAACTCAAAACATTCTAATATTGAAACTATAGTATAGCTATTGACACTTTCATGCAAATGCTAAACATTGACAAAAAATGTTAAAATTGGAATGTAGTCCTTGAGTGTTGAAATACAACTATTGAAATTCTATCACACAACTACTAAAACTCATATACAACACATGCAAGCTACAGAAAGATCATTACTTCCCAATAGGCTGACAAGACCGAGAGCTCTAATACCACTACAATATGATGGGTTTATATGTTCTATTTTTATACAAATGTTTGACGAAATAGGACTACCAAAAGGATCTTACTTTGTGGTGAAATTTTAGATGTTTGACAAAATACATGTATTGAACAAACTAAAGTGAATGGCATATATTTGGTTTACTCAACTTTTACCATCATAAATTGTACATATAACATGATTAATGATAAATTCATTACATCTACAAATAAATAGAGGATGTTCTAACCTCTAAATGGTTGATTCACACATTGAATTCCTACTGATTGTTGTCATCAGCTAGACTAGTTTTCCTCTTTTTTTCCAAACCCGAATCCCATTGGTGTTGTTGTTCTAGACCTTTCCAAATACTATTGTGAACACTATATACCTCTCTAACATCAATTTCAACCTCATTTATGGCTTCTTTTCATCCTCACATCCCTATTTTAATACCAAAGATAACATATCTAGGTAGAAACCATGAGTTAAAGTGAATGATAAGGGTGGAAACATATTTTATGGGAGTTTCCTCCTTATTTCTATGCTCTATAGTTCCATGGCCTTCACTAAAACTATGACTCTCCCTTTGGTTTTTGCAATATCCTTTAGGAGTCTAGTGGCTAATGTGGAATATCCCACAACCTGCTAAAGTTTCCCATGTCATCTTGTTCTTCGGTGGTGGTTAGAAATAACCTTCATCACTACCTTCTTTATTTGTTAAGGCTAGGTTATATATTGGTATGTCATTTTTTGCTAATACAACCTCTCGAAAATGGGTAGTTGGACATACATATCTACTGTTTAATTTTATTCTAGATTCAATACAAAAGATATATCCATAAAATATATTAAAAATTTGTTTGGAAATAATATCAAAATAATTTTTATTTACTCTCCAAACATGGCCATGACATATGAAAATATAAATTTAATATATGGGCACAAGTCTCCTTAATCGCCAAAGATAATGTGTACCTATGAATCTTGGATGAATCTACCTATAGATTGGATAGGAGGGTTTTCATCCTTGAAACCGATTTTTTCGTAAGGTTTATGTCATAGGTTGAAGATAAACAATTGCTCTCTTCTGCCAACTAGGGTTTGTAAAAATAAAATTGTCAAGAATTGCACTTTCCTTATGAAGAGGAGGCCATATCCATCCACCTATTGTGGACATGGAAAAAAATGAATTTCTATTGAAATACATTATTTATATCAAAGAAATACCTTCCCAATTCAAGCTCACAACAATGAAGGGGAGTTTCTTGTGAATATCACACAATACAAGCCATCCTTTGCTACTCAAAAGCACTTCCAAATCCAAGCCAATTCTAGTTCAAACAACTCCAAAATCCTTCTTGTTCAATTGAAATCAATATTTTTCAAGGCCAAAATCGACAAGTGTTTGAAATAAGCCTATTTTTTCCCTTTTTTATAATTTCCTAAACCCCTTTTCATATTTTCCTCCATTTCCCATTTAAACTAGACATTTAGAAGTGCTTTTTTAACAAATAGATATTACAAAGATATCTTGAATGTAAGTAATTTGATAAAGAAATACAATAGAATTACTATAGATATCTTAAATACATCGATCTAAAAAATGTCAAAAGATGTCATAAACTATTTTATTTATTTATTTTAAAAATTACTTTAGAATAAATTTATTTATTATATATGCACACATATTTTATTGTATCTATATAGTTTAAAATTTTATTTGTATTTTCTTATATATTTAGTTTGGTTAATTATTTGATTATTTAAAGTTTGTATCTTCACTCAACTTGCCCATTAAATTTTTAACTATAATTAACAAATAAGAAAATATCTCAAATTAATAAATTAAACTATTTTCTTTGTTGACTCAAACGTTTTAAAATTTTGATTAACCTTTCTTTTGAAATTTAAAAAAGTATAGGCATTTCCTTTCATTTAATATATATACATCTTTATTTTAAATGCTAATTGTTTTGAAAATATTGTGTTATCATTATATATTAATATTTTGACATGTAAATGGTTGTCAAACTTAAGGTAAAAGGTAAAAAAAATGTGAACACACTCACGCCATTTCACTCCACCCTTTGTTGTCATTGTAGAATGCCTCTTGGCATTAATTAACTTATATTTGATATGTTTTCCAACAACCACTATAAATTGAATCAAATCAAATTAGATTAAATTTTCAACTATAGCAATTGTATTTCCTTAACAATTTATTATACTTATAAAGAACAATCAAATCTACTTTAATTGCTTTCACAAAAATTTAAATAATTTAATAAATATTTTTTTACTAAGGTACAAATATTATCTTTTTGATTCATAGCATTAAGTATTTTGTAAACATGCATTTTAAAATAAATTAAAATGCAAAGTGACATGATAAAATAGCTACACACGATCAACACAACACAAAGATTCCAAAATTGCCACTAATTCATATCTAAATTTTATAGAATTCACAAGACTCATCTCACACCCAAATCAAGTGACATAGAAGCTAATATGTTTACCCAATATGATCTCCAATTTAACCACCATTGAGGAAAAACTTGTACCCACACACGCAAGTGAAACATCTAGCGTACTTATATTGTATAAGAATAGCCAAAGCAATGCATAAAACACCCAAAACGACATAATATTTTAATTAAATAATAATAAATTATTACAGCTAATTGGATATCATCTACACTACCCTACTGAAACATCAAGATGTCAAAAATCAATAATAATCTACAATGTTCAACTAGATATAATAACTACAACTATATAATAAAAGCAATTAAGTTGCATTGTAGTAATCCAAACATATATGAGCATAGCATATGCATCCTATAAAACATAGTTGAAACCCCAAATGTGAATACAAAACCTCATTGAAAAAAGATGTCGAAGATAATACAAAATATCATCACTCAAAAGAATAACAAAACCAAAGAAAATATCAACAAACATACAAGAGACAATTGCTTAAGGAATTACAGAGGATCCCCAACCTACCTCCCACTATAAGTGGTGGACCAGTGGACACTTCTTGTTAGGTGCATCCTCCTAAACTAGAGTGGAACATACAAATGCACATTTGAGTTTCTATATTTGGCACAAAAGTATTAGTCTTTGTATTTTTAAATTGTTGATGGATAACTCAGTTTATTCCCAAAATCTAAAATCTCTAAACCATCAAGTGGTAATTGTAGTTGAATAAATTGGGTCATGTGATTATATTGATAATGAATAACTACACTAGTTGTAAAACCTAATCTTCATAAACTCAAAAAGGTAGTCATGTCTACGATAAGGGAAATGAATGTAATCATAGATTGTTGGATTATTCACTATTTTGGACTAAGATTAAGAGTAATAGTTCATCCATGTTTATTGCATATTAAATTGTTGTCATATTATTTTACTATTTTAGCAAAATTTTAAGTGTTATGTTGGGTCATGTTTTCATCTCTTATATAATATTGAAATGGAAATATTCGATATTTTTTTCACACCAAATATTGTGAAGGAATGTGTTTATGTAACAAGGGCCAAATATTGAATCTTTTTACAAATCTCTATGGAAAGAACATGCAATAATGAAAGAACTAACCTTCAAACTCAATCAACTCCCTCACCTAAATAGTGTTAATGAACAATGCATGCATCTCCATTTGGAAAAGTGAGTTAATGAATGATTGTTTGAATGAAGGAAACCACCTCGATTTCAAATCTATCCAATTGCTTGACACTGATTAGTTGTGCAGAAACAATGTAATCACAAATGTCTATGTGATTGGAACTGCACCTATTGTGGCCCCTCACTACACCAACTTATTATTGTGTTTGGATTAAATATGTAGTGACATGCCTTCATTATAAGAAAGATGGACTTCAATTTACCTCCAAAGATTTAACTACTCTAAATAGCTTTACACAAAAAGACAAACCATAGTTCACCTCCAAGTATGTGATGTCAAACAACTCATGATAATCTAATCTTGTCTTTCATGGTTTTATTTATATCTATTTATTTAAAAGTAGAGAACAACATTCATACTTTATCCACATTGTCATTTTGAAAGGATATTTGTAGCCAAATATACCATTTCCACATAAGCCTCGTGAGAAATAAATGTGAAACAAGTATTCAAAATCTACAATACAAAAGAATAACAAATACACCACAAGGTGACACCAATTATATCCTAAGAAAACTCAACTTCCAAAAGCACTAACACACCTAATATATTTTAAAAGAAACAAGATTGCAATGCACTTGAAAAAATTTCATGTGAGCTTCTAAAGCATCAAGCATTCTAGTTGCATTCCTTCATGTGAACAAGCAAATGAGAACCATGTAGCCACATGTTCCAAACATGCTTCCTCTACTCACATATACAACCTATAAGAATTTATTAATCCAACCTTAGCTAGCAAAACCATTACTTGTACTCATTTTAATAGAAACAAGATTGCTCAAAACCGCTAAGTGGTATTACATACACTATGATGCCCAAATTAAATATTTAGAACTAATTTTTCCCAAAGTATATATTTTCCAATGTGAATCTAGAATATTTTTTCTTTTGAATGGCTCTATTCTTGCTTATTTATGGAACCCTACCCCTACATTTAATGACTACTATTCCATTTCTCCCTAAACCTGGCCAAGGTGTGATCTTGGGCAATAGTGATAGTAATGGTGTGAATCCTAGTTTGTCCAGCATTAGTCCACCTTCTCCTAGTGGTGGTCTTGTTGTGTTTGTGGTTGGTAATAGCATCGGGTCCCCACAAGATAATGAGCATCTAAATGTCACATCAACAAGTTGATGTATTGTTGGTGGTGGAAAGGCTCACAGCTCAATTCATGGATCCCCCTAGTCCTACACGGCCATAGCTAGTTCAATGGTTCCTACCCACCTTTCTCTGCATAAAAATTTTTGGCCCCTTGTTTATAATCCTCGTCTATTATGGTTTGTAGACAAAATATGAATCATAATTAAGACTTTTATCTTTGTTGTGGCTTTGCAAATTTGACAATTTGTGGCCTTCTCTTCCTAACTTATACAATTAGGTTCTAAAATCTTGGAAGCCTCTCACTGATGGCAAGATCGATCTATTTCCTTGTGTTAGGGGCTTCTTCATAGTGACTTTTTCCTCTTCAAAGTACAAGGATTGGTGTTTGTAGGCAGGTTATGGTTGTGGGGAGAACATTCCCTCTCAGTCAAGCCTTGTTCTATCTCCTTCAACACCCTCTTTGAACCTCTTAATAAACCAATTTGGGTTAGGCTACTAAATCTTCCTCTCTAGTTTTTGGAAACTCCTACTATGAGGCCATTACCTATGCAATTAGTCACTTTTTGGGGATTGCCTCTATCACTCTCTTCATGGGTCACTCTATGTATGTTTGTATTCTGGTGGACAAAGATATCTCTAAGGCCCTTCACACGGATATCGTTTTAATGGTGGGGATAGGCCTTGGACATAACTGCTTGACTATGAGGGTCTCCCCTTCTAATGTAGATGATATTTTTCCATTGGCCCCTTGCTTTTGATTTTCCACACTCTTAGTGCAAGGGTCCTTTGATGGTGTTTTCTGACAACAACCTCGCGAATGCAATATTCTATCTCTCTTGAAAGGTTATTTCCAACAATAAATCACTGAAAATCACCCCAAGGTCTCTCGGGTGTTAGGTCATAACAATGCATAAAACAACTCGATGAAATGTGAAATTGCTGGTAATCACAATCGGACCTTACTACAAGCAAACTGAACCCTCTCAATTTATCAGATCTAACTGAATAATAAAGAAATTGCAAAAGATAGGGATGCAAGGAAGTAACAAAATCTAAACTATTGCATGGACAAGCAATGCAAATGACAAATATCTGGAATGGACCTATCTCAAATAACCAATTCCTGTTCGACCCGCAAGGCAATCTTACAAGAACAGTGCAATCTTCTGAGGAATACAGATTTTCAAATCATAGACTTACATCTACAACCGAACTTGAGCACATTTGAATATACGGTCCAGGTTGACTTTACCAGCCTACTACAATCAGATAGTTACTGGGAGTATAGACCAGAGATAGCTACAAACATTCCAAATATGAAATCACATACACTATTTATCCAACCAAACTAATTTATTTCTGAATATTAAACCCTAGATCTTCAAGCAATGTAAAAGATAGAACAAAAGAACCATGCAAGATGAGATAACACAAAGGATTTCACCAGGAAAACCACAATGCCTTCAATTGTATTAATCACCAAATGCTGCAACAATTCAACTGTTCTGAATATGGTATTTGCTTCAAGAAATTCTAAAAAAACTCTAACTATTGCTCCTGCTAATCTCTATTCTTGCTAATGTCTATAACCAATGTCTTCTAACCCTTACAATGAGGCAAGAATGCCTATTTATCAAATTCCCCCCAAAAACATGTCGGCCCAGCCAAACATTTTTACAAAATAATCAAAACCGCCAAAACAGGTCGGCCAAGGAAACAAACTAAGGCACACATTTAATGCCATCATCCAAGTCGGCCAAGGCACAGTCCCCAAGGAAGTCCGGTCCAATGCATGCCCTATAATAATAGGGAAGCACAAATCTCGAAAAGAGCATTAACTGCTACTTCCTTTATCTTTTCTCTTCGCTGGTGACCCTTGGACCTTCGAGAATATCCCCTCCAGCTCAGCAATAGGTGGCAACGGCAAAACCCTGAGTCTGCATTTAATTGAATCAATTCCCTCATTGGACCGTTCAACAGTTTTCTTCCAGTCCTTCATGCTGGTTATGTACCTGTCTATTATTGCCAAGTATGTAGCTGCATCATCAAGCAAATGGGAGGTGACAGCTCCATCAGATTCCGGGGCATAAACCTCATGCCACCATTCCTTCAATTGATCTAAGCTTAGATATTTGGGAGCTATTTTCTTCCTCCCTGTCATCACCTCAAAGAAAGCTATGCAACCATCATAAATTGCAGTGAGGTCAGCCTCAATTGATTTTCTCCGTTTTTGTATCTTCTTCAGGCCTCCCTGCCTGATCTGCAATGCCTCGAACCATTCCCATGGTTCATCCAATCTGGCAGAGGGAAGGATTCCATCCTTGCCCAACTGTTCTTTGCCATGCCCTAGAATAATCCTTGACTTCTGCAGCAGGAGGTCAATATCATTTTTATCTTGAGAGAGGATACTCTCTAACAGTTCCTTTCCTCGGACTGCATCCTTGCCCACAGACAGGATCTCTTTGATAGCTTCATCCCCCTGTGTCTGAACACTCATCAACCAGTCGACGGCAGCCTGTGCAGAAGCCTTCATCTTTTCAATGCCGGAGATTGTCTCCTTTGGTAGAAATCCCGGAGTAGCAGAGGAGGACGGATGGAGAGACTGTAGAGGCTTCATGACCTCTTCCAGGCATTTCCTCAACCTTTCATTCTCTCTTTTCAGTTCTCGTTTTGACTGGGTCTCCTTCTTCAGTCTGTCCACAATCACAGCACTTGACCCTTCGAATTCCTCAATATCCTGCTCTAAGGAGGCCGGCCCAAGGTTAATGGTTTGGACGTTGTAATCCTGGCCTGTCACCTCATCTCTCATTTTGTCTGTAGCAGGGGTGGCAATGTGAACCACTCGGTTATGCACTTCATCTCTTTCTACCCGAGAAATCACCTTTGCAGCCTTCTTCTTCTTCCCTTTACCGATTTGAGATAACATTGCATCCCAGTCAAGAGGAGTGTCTTCTACTATCACCTGCTTCTTCTTTGTAATCTCTTTCTCCAGCCAATCCGGGGCTACGGGGTCTGTCCGGATTCCTTCTGCTCTGGTTTCTCCCGGGTCCCCTGTGGCTTTCTCTCCTTCTGCAGCTGTTACCTCGACTTCCTCTTTGGCTATTTCCTTGTCATCTTCTTTCTCCGGAGGTTGCTCACCTAGCTCAGCCTCTTCAAGTTCCAACTCCAGATGCACCGGGGATGGAGTCCGAGCAGGTAGGCTTTCCTCTGGCTCCTGTGATCTGCGGCCTTTCTCACTCTCCGGAGAATCCTCGTACTGCACCAAGGGAGAAGTGTGCCTTTCCTCTGTTTCCACCTCGGGCTCGGCAGCCTCACTGAATAATGTTCCTTCTTTGAACGGTTCTGCCTCTCCGCTGATTTCCTGCTCATCCGGATTCTCCGGTTCTAGTATGCTCTGTGGAGGAGAAACAGGCTTGTCCTATTTTTCAGCTAGCAATATTGGAGAAGAGTCTTTTGACTGAGCAGCATCCTTTGGGGAAGGAGTTCTAGATCTTCTGGTGTATACTCTGGTCTTTTCGCCCCCGGAGCTTTCCACATCCACAACTGGAGGTTCATCCTCCGAAGTAGTTTGGCCTTTCTTCTTGGCAACCCTTGCAGTTCTGGCCTTCTTGGGCGGTGGAGGAACATCCTCCTCTTCAACTTTCTCTGCCTCTTCCTCGTCCGAGGACTTGCTGATAGTCAGGTCTTCCACCTGCGTTTACCAATTGGCTTCCTTTTTGCTGCAGGTTGAGTCCCCTTAGGACCTCTGACCTTGATCTTGAAAGGGGAGGTTTTAGCTGCTTTCCCTTTGGGGTCCTCTTCCCCGGATTCTTCAGAAGTGGACATGGGGTTGAGATTCCCCATCAAATCGAAGGTACAAGGTACCTTGGCACTCTCTAACACCCAGACCTCATGCTTGATCCAAGCAAAGGTAAATTTTAGCACTGGAGCCATTAAGTCCTCCAACTCAGTCACCTCAGGCTCATTCCAATCAATATCCGCCACTGACCTGTCCTTAATGGGCTCATAAACATGGTCCTGGATCAGTTTTCCATCGTCATCCAGCTGATCCAGAATCAGCTTCACATTATACTGCCTAATGGCCTCTACAGGCAGCCGGGAATACCTTTTCTTCCTCGCATCAAGGTCATCCCTGATGTTGACCCAGTAATCTTCCAGGTCCTCCTTATGCCTAAATTCCCGGGTAGCCCTCTTCTGTGCCTCTCCGGTTATGTCAAAGTTCATTCTCTTTGAATGGAAAGAGAATCCATATGCCGCCAACTCCTCACCTGCAGTGTGAGCTGATTGAATGGAAGGGCACATCTCACCCACGCCAATCCCAAGAGGGAAGTCACCTCCAAAGCCAGTCTTATGCTTCTCCCTCTTCACCACTGCATCAAACTCACAAATTTGTCTTACGACCTCCAGTAGCACTATGTGGTCAGTGGGATACCTAGGCAATCTGTAGGGTGCAACAGGGCATCCATCTATCCGGAGATAAGTGAAGGTGGGGAACTGGATAAACCATGCCCCGTAATTCTTGATCAGCCCCTTAGCCCCATCGGACAATCTGATGTGTTCTGCATTCTGAAGGGTCCGGGTAATGTGCATTGTAAAGGCATCGTTGGCCCGCCTATAATCTCTGTGTCCGAGATGCAGTTCCGGATAGATTTCATATATAATATCCTGCCCAATGGTTCCCATCGGAGTCAATCCCTTGTAAGGATAGGAGATGGCCAGTACATACATGATGTAGGAGGACATGGTGAATTTCTTTGACTCCAAGACATTCCTCAGTTGTTTGTCAATTTCCGCACTGATGAGTCCTGCCCAGTGATAATTTGTTCCCTGACTCATCTTGGTGATCACGTGAACCATCCAACTCTCCAATACTCCGGCAGTTTTAAGTCCGGCCACCCTGCTCAACAGTGTGATGGCATCATAGATATCCGGCCTGAACTTCACCCTGTGCAACTGTTTGGGCAATTTGGAGTGGTGGGACTTTGGCTTTTCCAGCCATGAATTAATGATCTGTTGAGCCTTAACTGGCTCATTCTCATAGTATGTTCGAGCTGTATCAATGTTTAAGGCACAGACCGAGGAGAGATCAGGCATGCTGAAGGCCCGGGCAATGGAGGCTGGACTGAAGTTTGCCAAGACTCGTCCCTCGGTGCTGACCACCATCTGAGTATCAAAAGCGTACTGTCTAGCACACTCCAAAATCAACTCGTAGCACTGGACCGCTGGAGGGAACCCTGCCACATGCACCAACCCCGAATTCATCATTCCTTGCCTCAAAGGTGACTGGTCCTTCTCAGCTGTTCTTTGTTTGAATTCCTCATACCGCCACGCGCCAACGTTGGTGTCAGATGTCTCAGCCCACACGGAAGATATCTTACTTTCTGGAACCTGACTCTTCATGTCCAATTTCAATCTCTCTGTCTCAGAAACTGAAGATGCCCCTGCACCACCCTTAGATTTCCCAGTAGCAGCCTTGCTTGACTCGGCCTGCACATTCAAGAATTATTATTAGAATTCAATTATTAAGCTCATATCAATCCAAAGGGTTAGCACACATCATATAAAACCACTAAAATCCATTGCTAATTGCCAATCTTTCGAGATCCGGAGAAATCAAATAATCCGGGAAAATCACGTAAACCGGGAAAATACCGTCGGGGAGGAATTTCGGAGAAATCCGACCCAGACGGATTCCTGCTGCCAAAACACTGTTAGCCAAATAAATCATTAATACACTCCGAAAAATCAAAGGGGTAATCGTTAAATCACTCATTGGCAACAAGAAATAAGCATAAACGATCATTCCATCAATCCTATCATCGAAATATACAAAAGAACACGATTAGACAGGAAATCCGGAAAACTTCGGATGGAACGGATTTTCACGGACACTATAAAATGCACCGGAAATTAACCCTGTCCGCGGAATAAGCCCAAACCGGGAAAATCCGGGAGCAAGGAAATTCCGCGACGGCCTCGGAAACCCGAAAAATGGAAAGACGTGTACCAAAACTTGAGCAACCATGGGATCTCCACTACCTAAGCTCGAAGGATCCTAAAACCGACGATGATCAACAACCTCAAGTACGCAAAGGATCCAACTCCCAAAAGCTCTTAAAAGAAGGAATCCCCGTGCCAAAAAGATGATGCCCTAGAGCAAACGATCGAATTTCTGCCAATAAAACTAGAGCAAGCTTTAGGGTTAAAAATATCGGTTCAGGATTTACCTAAAAGCCCTCTAATCCTCATAGGACGGGAAGCCAACACGACGCGGGGTGAAAGTCACTCAAGCACAAGATGAAATCATTGTTCTAGCCGAGACACCAAGGAAACCCCAACCTCGCAAGATAACACACTTCGCGCCCGAAACAAACAAGCAATCCGACCCAGAACGCCGTCCAAAGGACCCATACGCAATTCAAAAGGACAAACAAAGCTCATGGGGCACGGGAGATGGGTTCGACAATAAAGACGGATCAACCCCGACTCTATAAATATGAAAACAAAACCAAAACAAGGGCCGACCCCAAATTTAACAATACCCAGTGCAAGAAAACCCCAAATCATCTCATAAGCAAACGGAAGGGCAATGGATACATACCATGGATCAAAGCAAGCGAAAATCGAGCTCAGAAAATCGACCACGAGGTAAACACGTCCAAGCAATGCAAATACTGGCACCCGAACTCAAGCAATCCTCGCGCAAACAAGCCAAGATCAATTCTCAAAGCTCAATTGAAAGCTCTAAATCGCCAGAGCAGAAAGCAAGGAAGCAACGAAGTTGGAATGAATCAGAAAATGCCCTAAATTCAACCTTATACTCGTCTGAGCCAAGGTACCTCAACCATTAATGCGCGAAAAGACGTTTCTGACAAGTCCGGAAACCCGAGCCCCAAGTGGAATTTCGGAGAATCCCAGAATGCGCAGAGACACGGATCCCGCGGAAATGCAGAAACCGGAAAAATCAGGAAGATCGGGATTTTGACAGGATCCGGGAAAATCCGATAGGACCGGAAAATCCCGAAGTCAGGCAGAAACCCAGAATCGGAGAATCCTACCAGAAACAGACAAGGAACCAGGGCCGGAAAAATCCGCCAGAGGTGGAAAATCCCGGATCCAGGTGAAAACCCGGACTTGGCCAAAAACTCAATTTAAATCAATTCCAACCTCAAGGCAAGGGCAAAGCCAGCAAGACCAACATATCAAGACCCTAAAAATGATAAATCCAATAAAATCAAAGGTCAAAGACATCAAAAAGAGGGTCCCCACTCCAAGTGGGGCGTGCGAAAACTGTACAAATGTGTCCAACTATGTGGTGGAAGAATTTCTACAATAACCACTTGATTATTAATACTTTTGACTCTTTGGTTGATGCTTTCTCTTAGGATGACAAGTCTTCTTAGCATGTTGGATCTTCTCCTCTCACTCCCCTACAACAAGTCACATTCTTGAGGGGGTTTCTCTTGAGGTTGGTGCAGTTCTAGAAAGTCTCTCAACTCCTTCCATGTCCTCTTCTTCATGTCAAGCCCTAGTAGCTCCTTCTTTGGTTTCCATCCCCCCACTACATGTTGTGTGGTGACCCCAACTCCATACATGTCTACAAATTCATTGTGGCACTTGGCTTCTTTGGTTAGACTATCTCCCTCTTTGCATGAGATGTCTCTAGTGGATGTGATAGTTGAGGAGATCCCCCTCCTTTCTCATCATTCCATGGATTTGGATACTATTCAAAAAAGAAAGAGAGGTCTCCTTAAATTTGTTTTTGATTCCCATACTCAGGTAAAGGGTGTGTGGATTGGTAGGTCAAGATTAGGCATTGTGTAGTTTGCTAATCCTTTGGTGTTGTGTATTTTGTGTGTTTAGGTTGTATTGAGTTGTTTTTTTCATCATGTTCTCATGGTACTCATGCTATTTGCTTGGTAGTTGTTTTATTGGACAAGATTTCAAGCCCTTTCAAAATCCACTTTACTAATATCAAAAACATAACAAGTGTCTAAAAGAATGTCTAACCCATGTGGTGTGTAGATCTCTAAGATGCATCACAATTAAATACTTATTTTTACATTATTAGTATTATTATTTTGCAAGGTGTACACCACACCTTTCATAGCACATTTAATGTTATCAATGTTTTTATCTTCCTTCCAATCCTATATGTTTGTTTTTCCCTACTTTGTTCTTTCCTTTTCCTATCAATATGAGAAGATATAAGATGTATAAGGAAGAATATAAGAAAAATGAGAACCAAAAAGAAAAGTATTTTTATGAGTTTGGTTACATTTTTATATGAATTGTCAAATAAAACTTCATGTATTTTTAAACTCCGAATAGATTAAAAAAAATTAGATTCAATCCTTGAAGAATTGATCCCAAGAGTAGAAGAAATATATGAGGTTCTTTGAAAGTGTGGTCTACCCAAAAAAAAATGTGATAGGGGTTCCAAATGTTCAAGTGGTTTCCAAATGTTGTATTCAAAGAATTTGGCACTTGCATTTTTTTTTTTGAGAGGAAATCATGCATGAATAGGTGCATATTGGGAAAATGTTTAGAATGGAGAATTATTCAATTCTTCACGCTAAATGTGGTCTACATACATACAAACATCCCTATATTAGTTTCTTCTTGTACTATTTATTGATAAATTGGGGACTGTAATGAGTTCCCAAACCTTGATTTGGAAAAAGGAAATGAAATTTAGCATAAATAAATATCAAAAGAAACAAAGAATCAACTGATAACCATTCATTTCTTCATTACAAGAATAATATCGATGACTACAAAAGACCAAGGCAACAAATTTGGCCAATTAATTTTTTTTGTTAAACCCATTTATCTCAGGGTGAAGTTGGTCTCTATATTGTAGAAGCAATGGCAATAAAATGAGGTAGATAATTGTATATATGTAAAAGGGGAAGTAATGTTGACTTGAAACAATTATACAATAGTGACAAGTGATGTAGGTTTATCCCACACACGTCCTTGAAGTAGCGATTCATTGGAAGAATTTCACATTCATCCCTACATTACAATCTTTTTAATAGAATTAGATTGCATCTCTTATATACACCTTTATAACAAGATGTTTTAGGATTGCCCAAAAAATGTTTATTTGTAATGACATTTTACAAATTTTTAAATGCCTAAAGATTAACTTATCAATTTCTTCTACAGCTTAATCAGGTTGCACATGGATGGTGTAACAAGATACAAGGATGATGTAGCAATATGAAGGAAAACAATTTAGAATCACTTATAATGGCATTTTGCAAATTTGTAAATGATTCATTAACTCCTCACCCAAATAAAATTGTGGCTTGATCAAGTTGTACGAGGATGATGTAGCAAGATGAAGAATACAAGATGTTTCAAGATTGACAGAGAAATTATTATTCATTATGACATTTTACAAATGTGTAAATGCCTAATATTAACCTTTTTATAGATTTCTTTTGCAGTTTGATCAAGTTGCATAAGGATGATGTAACAAGATGCAAGGATAATTTCACAAGATGAAGGAAAACAATATTCCAAGATTGGCAAATTACAATGACATTTTACACATTTGTATATGCCTATGTCTGATAGTTGTATTTGTTCTATAGTGTTGTTGGAAAAGTTGAATTTACATCTGAATAAAAGAATTCCTTTTAACTAGACTTCTCAAATATACCATTGTAATTTATTTATGTTTTCCATTTATTTGTAAAATAATGAAATATGTTGTTTTAAATTTCTTCTTCTAGAAGTGAGATTTTTAAGATGGATTCATAATTATTTTGTGTAAGATATTAAATTGAATATTACTACACAAGAAAGGAATGTTGTTGCGTTAATAATTACTTTACTTGTTACTATTAATTCTTTTACAAGCCAAAGTTATAGCTCAATGTTGGGGGATCTTGATGGATCACTCACTCTCAATACATGATACAACTCCCATCACTCATTTGGCCCTACTATCCATGGGGTACTACTATCTATAGGGGTATCACATATTGAGAGTATTGAGCTAAGAGTTGGTTCTCCCTCTCCACTTAGTCTTACCCCCAAGGGTTAGGGGTGATAAGAAGCAAGCAACTTTGTTATCAAGTTATAGAACGAAAATAACTTTTTACCTACAATATTATTGCACCTTCATCTTATCGACAAAACCGTTATGTCCCACATGATGCAACTACTAGTTGTAAGTTGTCTCTAAAGAGATTGATTGAATTAAGTCATACACAACTACCATGTGGATGTTGACACATTACGTAGGGGATACATAAATCGTATATGCTTGTGGCAACTCTTGCAAATTATTTCTTGATGCATTTGCTGATACTGAATTGATGATGTCTACGTATCATCCCCTGTAGGGTAAACATCTTTAAGTCATCGTATGATAATTGTTTCTGAAGAGCCTTGTAGATTATATGATGGCTCAACCCCTATATGCCATCACTAGAAGATACATACAAAATTGATCTACATTGATAAGAATGGTGTATATACTCAGAAATGATATTTGTGACTAGATGTAACCAATTGGACAGAGACTCAAATCAGTGATACCTTCTTAGCAATGAACTTGGTAGAGTTTTCATCTTGGACCCATTTAATTTGAGTTACCAATGTTGTATTGGTTTTATGTAGATAGTATAGTCACATACTTAACTACACTGTATCATGTACTATTGTTATCAAGTGTGAAATTGTATAGATAATTTACTTACCTGGCTAAGTACTAACATAAGAACCGTTTAAGAATCGCTTTCCCTATGCAAAATGCAATTGTATCAACTTGAATTTAAATATTTAGTGTAAATATTTCGAGTAAGAAGTACTTAGCATATGCTAGAAGAAATGTATTCGCATCTCATCTTGCTCGTCACGACTACCCTTTCAAAGGTTAATTTTTATTATTATTTTATTCAGTTTTAATCTTGCAGTTCCACTCTCTTTGATTTTTGTTCGACATTTCAACTTTGTAGTCGAATTCTGTATTTTTATTTTTTATTTTAGCTAAGAATTTAGCACACATAATGAATGTAAGTAATAAGAGAGCATTTAAGTAACAAAATATACTGATGTAGAGCATATGAAATCAATGCTCTGGCAGCGAATGGGTGGTGAGAGAGATGCAATTATTTTAAACCCTATTTTTGCTGTGTGCAAAACTTGTTAAGGTTGTTCTCTTGCAGCTCACTCTCGGTAAGGATAATGCTAACCACTTACTAATTTCTAATTTAAAATATATTATAGATGGAAAATAGACAAATCCAATTAATATTTAAGATATTCCAATTTATTTAATGGCTTACATACAATGTACTATAAGCCTTTGTGCCTTTTTCAAGGAGGATCCATCTGAATCTTCTTGTATTAACAGTACAGATTCTGAAAACCGCAGTAAATTTTGATAAATATTAATGGGTAGATATAGCAATATGATCTTGAAATGTAATAAGAACCCAACACTGCATCACCATTTTGTATGTTAAATGACCACTGCTTAACTGTATTGAGAGGTACAACCAGAATGTTATCTGATAAGGAACTTGGAAGATCTAAAGATTATATAAATAAATGCATCCAAACTATTAGAGTACAAATTGATCTAATACAACACATCATTGGAAAATGCAACATCCGTTTCTGAGCAGTCAGGAATCAGAATGATTCAAGTATCTTTGTAGTGTCATATAACTCAAATCTTTATAGTTGCAAAGAATTTTATGCTCATGTTTATAAGCCCTTATCCATAGCAATGACAAACTATTTGAATCATTTATTTGACATAACTTTAGTTCTCATTTAATCCAGCCTCATCAATAACTGGCAGATCAGGACTGATCGTTGAAGCATGGTTACAGTTTTCCAGAATAGACACATCTTGGCCACTCATTTAGTAAGAATCAAGCAAGAAATTTTCCATGGGGTAGAACCACTCAACTGAACCTTAGGCTCACACACATATTTGGGAATATTTCAATATTTACCCAAATAAAAAAATGATTTGTTTACAAGACAAGAAGACAGTACAAATAATGATACATGTGTAATAGGGAAGCTTTAGTCATAAATTCCTTACTTAAATAGCCCTATAAATGCTTCTGAGTGACCTGAAATAAGCTTTCTATTAGAGAACTGGCTTGACTCCACTGTCTCTTTGAATAATTTGAGGAGTACCACACTTGGCTTCAGAAACACAAACATTACATGCCTCCATGTTTCTGACTTGACTCATGTAATGTGGGACAGAAGGAAGCAGGAAACCCCTAAAATGTCAAAATAAGCAAAATTAAGAACATGGTTTCTACTGTTGGTACTTGGCAAGTTGTCATGCATTCAAGCTTTTTTCAATTAAAAAGTGTTTCAATTACTGTTGGCACTTGCATGAATTGATCCAGAATTTACAATACCCTCCACACAACTGGAAGGATCAAATTTCAAATGAGGATTAGATGGAAAAACAAATAGCTGTGTACTAGCTGGATTAGGATGAAAACTAGCCGAGTACCGACTAGCAGTAAGAATAACCTGCGGTAACTGCTGCAGACCTGACACTAATGGGACAAGCTTGTAAGACAATAAATGGCTAGCATAGGGCAAAATTGAAATTGTATCACAATGGGCTCCAGACAGAAGGAAGCTCTGGGAGTCAACCGATGAGAATTTAATTTCCTGCAGATGAGCAGTCTCATTTTTTATGTTCAGAGAGAGGGTGAAGGGCACTCCTAGTAAAGCATGAGAAGGGCACTGGACACTGATGATTAATGGTGCCTTCTCCACACATATAGGTGAAAGTTTTACTTGTGTTAAGCTCACTGAAGGCAAACCAGAAAATGAAGGCTGAAAATGAGAATCACCCTTAACCTGATCACAAGAGAATGACTGGATAGACTCTGTATCTCTTTTCCATCTCATATAAATAGTTCCCACACACAGTGCTGAAGAAGTAATCAAGGGACATACTGAAAATATTCGTTTAAATGTTTCATCTGGCATTAACAAGCGAGAAAGATCAGGTCCAGTTGAGCTGTCACGACTTTCCAAATTCCTTGTTGCAATGTGGTTAAATTCACCATAAACTGCATTTGTTGTCCTTACAGAGCATGAACTACCATCCTCCTCTTCGACAGTTACTGATATCAATCTTAAAGGAATATCAGAGGAATTTTTCACTGTTACCGCAAGTACGCTAGTTTCATTCAAAGCCAATGAAATGGGTGGAACAGAATCCTTTTTTCTTTGAATATTTGTCAGCAATAAAGAGTCTCTTCGGAAAGGTGTCATATAACTGTAATTTATGGCAATAGCAGTCTTACCCTCTATCTGTAAGCTTCTGTGCACATGCATCTTTTGTGAAGCTTCTTCTTTTCCACTCTGAGAAATGGAGTGATATCCTAGAGAAACAAACAATGTCACCAGCTTTGGTTTGTGCCATCGTATGAATAATTGAGTGGACCATGAGTTGCCTATGTCTACATATGGAAGAGACAGAAGACCTGAGCAACTCTGAGAATTTTCCTCAGCTCCTGTCACTCTTTCTAATTTGTCTATATTGCTTGGGTCCATAAGAAGCTCTACATGATAAGACTGCACAGATGGGGAGGCAGCCTCCCGTGGACTCGCAATTGTACCTGCTTTTGAATCAACTATATTAATCTTTAGCTCCCCAGCATGGATAGCATGCCCTTTAGAATTTACGATAACGGAGACCGGGAACATCTCCCCAACAAATCCAGGTCCTGATGCACTCAAAACAACATCCACTAAAGGCTCTGGCTCTTCGACTTGGATAACCTTCTGTCCAAAGAAAGAAAGATTGATATCTTTCATCGGAAGACTTTCCAGTCTATCTTCAAATTTCCAAAGTGGCAAATCTTCTCTAGATGCTGGACTTTCAGCTCTGCAACAGATGGTTGAATGAGGTCCTAAACATGCAATAACTGACAAGCATTCTAATTTCCCACTTTGACCTGCAAAATCATATGATTATCAATAATCTCAATTATGCTAGTAAACAGTGAAAATCAGTATGTCGTGTCATAATCTTTGGATATGCAAATCAAAGCATTAAGCAAAGCAAAACCTACTAGAGAAAAGGGATATGAATAGGCTGAGAGAAGTCTGTATACCTGCATTAACATTAAATGATAATCTCTTCCACTTATTTGGCTGTAGCTCCAAGTCTGTCACTGATTGGATTCTACTGCCATGGGCTTTGGAAGGGTTTGGCATGGCTCGTCTCTTTTCACTTTGAACAAGGAAATTACATGGAAACTGATTGAATTGAATTTCTAACTCATCTATTTCAATTGGTAGGGGTAAATGGGTTAGTAATGACAAAGTAAAGAAGGTTGTGGTCCCTGGCTTCGCAACCTGCTCATGAAATGCAACACAAGCCGAAAGAACTGCTCTCAAAGGACTGACAAGATCAATTTCTAGGAGAATAGGCTTAGCCTCTGTCACAGAAAGAGCAGTATCTCCTTCCTGAGCTAATGCAAGAGAGGCTTCTCCTCGCAAGATTCCAACCACGTCTTCATATATATTGACCCTTTGTAAATATGAAAGTGGACCAGCGGGCACAGACTCATCTTGAGAAGTAAGGGCATCCACCTCAGGACCAGATGATATGGGTAAAGCTGCCATCTCAAGAGAATACTCAATATACTCTTTCAACAAATGCAGTTTTCTTGTACATTCCTTCAAGTAACCTAGAGTTTCCCAGAGCAATGTCACCCAGGCCTCTTGTCTGTACAATCCTGCAACAGTGTCAAAGAGTCTCTTGGCATTTGCATACTCCCTTGCAGAGAAATATTCACGGCCCATTTCACTTCCGACATAGTAAACCATTCTACTAGCATTAGCCATCTTATGCTCCTCATAGGCTTTCATAAGTAGATCAATCACAGCATGTGAATGGTTAAACAATTTTTCCTCCACAATGACGTGCCCCAAATATTCTGTTTCTGTAAGACTAGAGTGCACATGATAGCAAGTAAATCAGTAATATTTTGAACTTTGGTATTTAAACATACTGGACACCAAAAGACACTACATATGTGAATTATAGACATTTATAAATAAAATAAAAGATCACCTTTGAACAGAAACATTGCCAGCATCCTCGAAGAATTGTGGATATTGTCCAACATAAAGAGATGTGCCAAGTTCTTGTGAGGATCTTTGGAACAAATCTGCTGCTCGACTTTCAGAGGCTTCAAACTTGTCTAGAGTAAATTTGAAGGTCTTTCTTCTCTCTCTCATAAAATGTGCTGCTAACTGAAGTAACCACAAGATTGAATTAGAGGCTTCAACTTTGGATTCAACGAAACCAATGAAGAGCAATGTATTCAAGAGCAAAGAAATTTCAAATTTCAAACTAAAGTTCACAGCAAAGAATGATGAGCAAAAAATGAAGATAATTCTTCCCTATAAATTATTGAGGCTTGCAAAAGGTGTTTTGTTACAATATCTTCAAACCTGATAATAGTACCCCGGTTGTTGTTCGCACTTTGTAACAGGCGACTCAGGCATGCCTGATAGAGGACCTGTAAATGTGGAAGCTCCGACTGAACTTGCTTTAAGTAATTCTGCAAACACAAGATATTGTCTGCTGACCCATTCCCAGTGAAGAAATGCAGCTTCTTGTGACCCCACCAATCTTGCATACAAAGCCATATGCTGCCTGAACCATTTTATTGCTTCTATTCCTTTTCCACCATGCATCAGTAATGTTGACACTTTGAAGTGTACCTGCTCTGCCACTGCTTTGATTTCAACCAATCGTTGGATTGGATGCAATTCAGCTGGGTTATTAATCAACTGCCATTACAATTAGCAGTTAATACATTTATATTCAAATTTTCATAAAATATAGATGTAAAAGATTTTATAGGATACTGTTATTGAGATAGTGAATTGTATTGAAATTGTCATCATGTGTAGAAATATAACAGATTCAAAGCACTATTTTCAAAGCTGGATACACAGTCATGACTATAGTGTCCATTAAAGTGCATAAGAAAAAGGCAACCCAGGGAAAACCATTAAAAGGCATAAGAATAATCATGAATGCTGATGTACCAACTCCCCATCTTCTAATAGTTTATTGGCCACATAGAATGATGCTTTACATTGATGACATAATGTATTCAATACACAAGTGAACATCTTGTTTTAAATTATATGTCCAAGTTAAGAGGCAGATAGTAAAAAGGGGAAATCAAATGGAAATTCACTGTACAGTAGTTGCAATCCAATACTAGAATAGAGTCTCCCCAATTATTGTTGCAGGAACCTAAAATTTCAAGGACGCTACCAAACAGCTGCAAATTCTAAACTAATGCCCATCCATGTCTCAAGGTTGAATGCATTTTTACAGTGTCCAACCAGGTGAATAATTATCATCTATTGCTCCTTCCAACTAATTTGATTGCTTGCACAATTATTTGTTCATCTTCTTGTAGGTTCTTCCCTTTCTTTTTAATTTTAAGCAAGTGGGTATAAATAATGGTCCATTTGTGGTATTTTTGCTTGCATCTTTAGCTTTAGAAGACCCTCAGCGCATTTGATCACAAAGTCACCATCTCTACTCATTCAACACATTCTTGATCAACACTCACTTTGCCATGCACTCTGTTTGTAGAAATATTTTTGGTGCAACACATGTCTATCTTTAATGCAGGTCAATGTAATCTCCAACCTAACTAGAAACACTTTAATAGTATAATTCCTTTGTTCCATTGCCAACATTTCTTGCTTGCTTAACTAGCTACGACTCTTTCATTGTAGAACCGACAATTTAATTTGCTATCTATAAATAACACTAGTTTCTACAGGTAATTATAAGTGCATACATCAACTACATGTCCTTGAGACTCTCTAGAAGAGTTTTGTCTACCACATTATTTATCCTGCTAACCGTTTACTCACTTTTCAAAAAAGTCATGTTATGAAGTTCTGAATAAGCGAGGATTGTCCCAAGTCCAGCAAAAGAATTGGTTTCAAATTATATTCAAATTATCAAAAAGAATTGGTTTCAAAGTAGATTCAAATTGTCAAAAAAGAATTGGTTTCAAGGTAGATTCAGATTTTCAAAAAAGAATCAGTTTCAAAGTAGATTCAAATTTTCAAAAAATATATTCAAATTGTTGGCTCATGGGAAGGACTTCAGTGCTTCAATGGTGCCCATGGCTGGAGAGGCACAATAGCTACTGCAGTTGGCTTGGAGATTGGCATGGATGAGGAAGCACCTATGTTTATTGATTTAGCTCTTTTTGTTCAGTTGGTTGTGGGTGTATCATCTTTTTTCAGTTTTTTCTATTAAGATCTTTTTAGTGTGCCTGGGCATTTGAGGTCTTCCGACTTCTGGACTAGACCAGTCAGTTTTTTGGATTGACACTTTGGTGCCTTCTTTGGCTATATTTTGTATAACTATATATTTGTATTTTGCGTCCAAATGTGAGGGCCCCAATATAACCCTTCCTCAGCTATCAAAATAAAAATGGACCATTTACCTGCATGAATGTAGAACATGGCAAAATTTTCTATAAGAATATGCAAAGCAATGGTCTGAGAAAAGGTGTAAAACAAAACGATTTGACCTGCAAAACATCATTCACATTCATATTTCTTACTTGTGATTCCAATTCTGCTGCCAGGCATTAGAGGAAAACGATAAGATGAGAGACACAGTGAATTTTAAACACGCAAAGCAGTGCAGAAGAGGGACATTCACTACTGTACCCACTACCGTCCAGAAATACTTAAGATGAAAATTCATAATAATGCTCAAAAGAAAATGATGTAGATAACAACGAAGGAGTTGAGGAAGAAAAAGACATAGGGCAAATAAAAGTAGATGATTGTTATAGTACAGTCATAAATGCTCCTGAAACAAAACAAGATCAAAGGGTTCGTTGGCCTCTGCATCGAACGGAACTTCTATCAATAAGTAAAGACAGAACCAAATGAAATTCCTAAGAAAAAACTAAAAAGCAGCTAGACAAAGGAAAAGCAAAAATGAAACACCCAACAAAGGAAGTATTGAGGATTATGGTGACAAGACCACCTGACCACAAGAAAACTCACCCCATGATACTCGCATCACATGATGGAAATTAAATGTGGATACAAGTGACATGATCATAGAAGAGTTGATAGAAAGAAAAACAAGTACACCATATCTTCCCCTGAAAAGGGCCTGAAAAGAAAGGGAAAAAGTGGATGAGAACAAAGAAGCTCTGGATTTGGATGAAAATCTGCTCTAAAGAGAAAACCAGCAGCAGCTAAAGAAAATTCAGAAACACAAAATCCTCAGTCCCTCTCATCCTCTCATTCGTGACCACCAGTAATGGCCTCTATCCAGGCTCCTATCTGTCCCTTTGAAGGATTCTTTAGAGGGGGTTCCTTGGCTGCATGTAGCTTTTATTAACTTTATTCATGTAATGATGTGCCACCTTGAAGACCAACTAAGCTACAAGCAGAGATCACTGTGAATTTTTGCTATATCTGAGATTTTTTCATTATGCAAATTTCCTTGTGAAAACTGACACAAGATTCAACTTCTCTGAGGTAGCACAAATTCTGTAGTTTGTTCTGAATTTATTATGTACTTCTGAGAGATTCATCTTAGAAACCATTATAAGAGGTAACAACATAGTGATGAATATTTAGTGCAGGATGCTACCTAACAATTTTAAGCATTGTTTTAACACTACCTTTATTGGCATCCTGAGATGGATACTTATTGAAAGAAAACTGCAGCAATTAGAATTTCTGAAGTTCATTTGTAGTCTAAAAATGGTGAAGTACAAAGTCAATACTGTAAAAATATAGCATCAGGAACTTATGTTAATATAATATCCATGTGCTCCATACATTCTAGTGACCAAGGTAATCTGAGCATCAATTTTCTGGGAAATCACAGATAAGGATCTTCCACAATGAGCTACACTTTACTGACTAATTCTTAAAATACCTGAACATCCCATGCCTGAGCAATAATACTTTTTTTGACAACAGAAGAACAATACCAAAGACTTTTGTATCCTCTATATCGATAAGTAGGTAGGCTCACCTCTTGAAGAACAGCATATGCACTTTCGTAAAACTTCAAAGCCTCTACCCAATCTCTTCGGAACTCCGCATACACAGCAACCTATAGTCAAAGATTGGAACCCATATAATTAAAACTGAATCAGTTTGGCCAAAAATCTACTCACATTTCACTGAAGCCATAGAGAGCAAAGACAAAAGACTATTAAATATGTCAAAGCAAGAATAACCTTCAACAGAGTTTACAAGAACACAATGCATAAGTTACCAATTATAAATTTATAACTAATCAATGTTAAGGAGGAAACATTAGTTTCAATGACAAGACATAAGCAAAGTTGTCATATGGTCTACAGCTAAGTCCACTTCATAGATTCCTGTTCAAGGACATGTTGCTTACTAAGTAAATAATTTCTTAAAACATGACGATAATACCTTGTTATGTGCTAGTCTCATTATCCTTCTTCCTTGATCTAGTCTACCAACAACATTAAAGATATGATGTTGTAGGATAAGTTTGAAATCCGATAAATTATAACAGGACGAGGCCAAATTCACCTTTAAGCAGTGAATTGACTGACCTGCTGGTCATGTATTCAAGCCTACTGTAAGTCTTCTAACTTACATTGTAAATAGCAGTGTTGCCAATTAACTATAATCTGGCATTTCAGTTATCAGGTGATGGTAGATACAATGTTTGAAAGCTGTTTGGTCACTTTGACATTTGAACAAATCAATTACAAAAGTAATCTAAAGATGGATTCCAATAAACCAAAAAATGTTCATTTTCCTCCTTGACATGATGGTTCTCCTGATAGGCTGCATGCTTAGGAACATTTGTCTCGTTGCTGTCAATAGACATACATCACAATGAACACTTTATATTACATTTTTTTCATTAATCATCAATGCTTTGTATTAAGGGAATTTCAAGGACAGGAACCATTCAACTGATATATACTTTCTAACACTTCCCTTTAATTCAGCATGATGAAAAATGATATTATTCAATTATTACAAATTTATGAGTATGCTTTGTACTTTGTAGTATCGTGTTTTAGATAGGTTTCCATGATTTCATCCAGCACAAATCGTTACTGTCTGAATTTTAAGTACCAAAATATACATAAGTGTGAATGAGATCCCATGTGATAAGCACCAGTGTAACTTCATTTGCAAATAATTGCATACTGAACATCCATAGATTGAAATTTTATTGAAGATTATGGTACAAATAATCCATGTTTAGGGAAAATGCCAAAACAAATATTAGTGAGCCAGTACTAACTAACATAGGCATTGCTGCATTTGAGAAGAATTAATTAGGTGAGTTTTCGATTAAATTACAAACTGGATAGCAAGAAAATAGTAGAACCACCCCGCCAATTCCGCCACCAAACCTACTTCATGATGGTTTTTCTGGTTTTAACAGTGCTGATTGTCGTCCCTATATTTTGGCCTTCACATTTTGCCATTTTTTATTTAAGTTGCCTATTTTATGGCAATTCAATAGAATCCCTTTTAGTAAGATGCTAACCACTGGATTTGTTAATAATCCACTTTATCTCTCTAAGGATCATCACAGGTTTAGATCTATAATAATATTTTCAGATTTGAGATTTATGTTTCTTTTTTGGGATAAAATTCTAAATATCATTCATCATGCCTCTCTAGTTGGTGATTGTGGTTCTCTGGAACAAATCAATAAAGTCAATGCTTCACTCACCACCTTTGTTATTAGACCTGTAAATGATTCCTTTCTTAATGCCTTACGGTCATTATTACATCCCTAATCCTTACTGACTGTGACCAAACCCTGAAACAATATTGAGAAAGCTTGAATGCATGTCAGGATATCTGTAGTTCTGTACTATGATTACAAAAAGTCCACACAAAAGTTACTGTTTCACATAGTCAACTATCACCTTGGGGCAAATCTGGCTCTATCTTGAACTCCACAGCCAGATTTGAGGTGCAAACCAGGCTTGGCTCACCAGTCACTCTTAAATGCTGTCAGCTAGCAGGTTCACCCTGAACCAACATTTACCACTTCCTTCTTCAACCATTTTCCCATCAAATTGATGATTTAAATGTCAGTATCATCACAGAGACAATTAGTGCTAGGAGGTCCACATTGTCAGCCATTGGATTGTCCACACAAATATCACTAGTCTATAGCTTTTTCATCTTATTATCGTCAACCATTGCATCTGTAAATGCTCATAGCGGAATATAAAGGGCTTGGACACCAGGCTAGCCAATCCTAGGAGGAAGCAAGGTGCACATACAACTGTGGAGACAATGATTAGAGGTAGAAATATTCTACCTGATCATGAATTATCCTTGCACAAAAAGATTGTACAAGGGGCATATTCATATAATACAATGTGCCAGTCATGAGTGACAAATAGTTGTCAACAACAAAGTAAGTTAATAAACAATAAGTCACAGCTCACAAGGAATAACTGCATGATACATCCAGTAACACTGCCTTACTCCACTGTAACATTTATTTCATGAATTTTTATACCCCTCCTTGAATTTCTTGAACTAATCTGTGGTTTTTCAACCAAACAATGCATTTGCATCATAGAAATCACAAAACAGGCTATTAATAATAGATGTATTGAGCACAATAAGAGGTGGGCAGAATCATGCCTTGAAATTGTAACGAACACTCAATTCAACCAAGTTAAAGTTTCTTTTCTCTATGCGGAGTTTGAACCTTCGCCCTTCCTCCCTATAATATGCATTTGATAACTCTCCAAAAATATTGCCCAACCTGCAAAGTAGAATGGTAAATGTGGCACTATAAGAAACAAAATTGCTTTTAAGCCATATCCGAATATGCAATACATAGACTCAAATACCTAAATAGAGATCGATTTAGTTCAGATGAATCATGCTTAACAAAAATTGAAAAGCTTTTTGCATCAACTTCTGCTCGCTTCCTAAGAGCTACCAGACGATCTTCATTCACATCATCTGCATCAAAATGTGTTGTATATTTGATGTTAATATAAACTCAATAAGAATTTGACAAAAGAGTGTATCTTTCAAATACAAACTGCAGTAATTGTTTTAATTTGCTATCAATAATCAAATTATTTCAGCCAAGGGTCGACACCTATTCCAATAATAAATCATAGCCATAGTGATGGACAGGCTCAAGTATATAATCTTAAAAGTGGTTTGAGCTTTTTGCTATCTCTCCTCTTCTTGAATGTATTTTCTCTTGCTATTGTATAAAAAAAATCACGTGGTAACAAAAACTTATAAAAGATTTCTTTCACAACTGTAGACACCTAGATGTGAAATTGTATCAATAATCTGTTTAACTTTAACCACCCTGATCTTCCCAACTTTCGGCAACAGCCTCTGAATCAATCAACATAGAGCAGATGGTCCTAGAGATAAGGAGATTATCGCCATAGAATGGGAAACAAACATAAACAGTATTGTCACATCCCTGGCATCAAGAAAGACCATCTCAGAAATAGGTTAATTAAATCATACAGCCTGAAGACTGATGCAACAAGTACTTGACAGCTCTAAGCAGGGGAAGATAGATAAATGCCATGCAAAATCTCTGGAGAAATAGAAGTGGTTATATTATTAATTCTACAATGACAAAACTCGCCTGGAAAAATTCACTGAGTCCCAAGGCAGACAGTGTCAGCCGAGGCTGGAAGAGCAGGGACCTGGGTACCAACAAGTCCCACTCGTAGGACTCAGCTGCTCAGCAGTAACAGCAAAATCAGAAAATTAAAAAAAAGCAAGCAAAAAAAGATAAAAAACACTCATACCTCTAAACACGAAAATGCCCTTTAACACTCTCAAAAGGCATTCATTTCATTTGCAACCACAACAAAGGAGGAAAAAATTGTATTGAAGCAAAAACACAATCCATTCAAGCAAAAATCAGCAGACAACTTGAGCAGCAAACGTTGATTGGATGCAACTTGGGCAGGTTTGTAGCAGCCCTTGGTGCATCTAAAGGAGCCTATGGTACATTTGAAGGAGCCCATGGTTGATTTGAAGAGGTCTTCTCTTTATTTTGAATCTTTTTCTTTTTTGTTTTTTTATCCATTTCATATATCTTCTATATTTGTTTAATTTTAGGTTCATGGAATAAGAAATAGAAGAGAAAGAATAAGATAACTCATTTTTACCTCTTTTTTTCTTGTTTCATTATGATTGTTTTTTGTTTTTATTCTCTTTTTATGAACAAACCTTAGCTGTTTTTTCTTTTTTTCAATCTATTTTTTAGTTGCAATCCCTAACTGTTCTTTTTCTAATTTTTAATCTTAGTTTATATAGAAACCCTAAATGTTAATTTACTTTCCATTGACTTGTTATTGCAGCCTCCTTCAAATTTATAGATTGCTGTAATGTCAAACCCAATAAGAAAAGGACAAAGAAAGAGGAGTTGGTTTGCAAACATTGCACTATCAGCTTCATAAGCCCAAAGAAAGAAAGAGGAGTTGGTTTGCAAACATTGCACTATCAGCTTCAAATTTATAGATTGTTGGAAACATCCCATACCAAGGACAAAGAAAGAGGAGTTGATTTGTAAACACTGCACTATCAGCTTCACAAGCCCTTGCATACAAGGGCCTATTTCTTAAATCTAGTGCTCCAATTTTCCCAGATTTCAAGATGGATGAGGCAGTTTTGAGTGCACTCTACACAATTAGAAAGCAGATGGAACCTAATCGGCTTGGAGCAAAGATTGTCTCTTAAGATTGAGATCTATGACTTGCGCAAGGGGACCTCTTTGCATGAGATATCTTTGAGGCAACTCGAACACCAATGCAGCCAAGTAAAAGTCTATTAAAGGTATACTTAAGTTTAAAACTTTCCACTTTTTTATGTCAATATTGAAACTTGATGTTGAACAATGTGAGAGATTCGGTGTTAAGGTGCCAAACTTTATGAGGATTGCGAAAATTCATGCCTTGAGCCAACCATTCTACACTTCAGAATATGAGTGCAATTGGAGTATGTTTGAGCACTTACACTCTAGGTGTTGTAATAGGTTGTTGGTGCAAAATTTGAATGATTTTGTTTCTGTTCATTGCAATCTCCACCTCCATCACAACAAAATCTTGCATAGCGACTTATCTCCCCCATCACTCTCAAAGAGGTTAATCCACAATCAAATTGGATCGCTGAGTATGAGGATCCCATATTCAATGAGGACCTTGCATGGGTCAATCAAACGAATCTAGAGGCAAAGGACTAGCAATAGCAAAGGAGGATAGAGCAAGTGCAAACCCCTCAGATGTTTGGGTCACTAATACACAAGTGGATCATGATGCCATCATCATTGAAGACCTCTCTAAGACACCCACACAAGTCTTGTCATACAACTATAAATGTTGGGATGACTGGTGCAAGCTCCTTTGGGCCATAGTTAAACTTTTAGTTTTGATATATTGTTTTGATGCCATGGATTTCATAATCTATGTGTTTTTGTATACATTTGTCAAAATTTATATATTTAAAAATTTTATTTCCTTCAAAGTAAAATCCATGGTTGCCGAGAGATGAGTCCCCTGCCCCTTGAGACACGTCTCGGGGACTAGGATGTGTCTCCGATAATAAAGACGTCCCCAGAGATGCCTCCTATAATCTAGAAACATGCAATGAAGTCTCCTGATTCTCCCGCAATCTCCAGTTTGTGAAACTAGCGTCTCCCATGAAAAAGTTTACCTAAAACATTAAAACTTAAAAAATAAAAACATAAAGGTTGCTCAATGCTCATTGTAAAGGGTCGCGATTAAGGAGGGCTACTACATTTGACGTCTAAGGAGGGCGATTCAAAGGTCAAAGCCAAGCAAAACATTAAAACTAAACACCCGCGCCAGATTTCCAGCCACCGCCAAGTAAGTTTGAGCAAAGTTTTAAAGTTTTTCATTTTTGTTTTTTCATTGACTAAAACCAAAGCTTCACAATACAAAAGAAACCCTTGTTCATCGTAACTAATAAATTAAGAAAGTATAAAACTAGGAAAAACAAAAAGGGGACATCGCATTATTCAACAAGTTAATTAAAAATTTAGTGATTAGTAAAATATGTTAACTATAAAAGATTTGATCAGGTGGGGAAATGCATTTTAGAAGAAATGAGTCCCAGATATTAGCCATCGTCTTCATTGGTTTGCCATCTTCTATGTCACGGAACATGATTAAATTAAATTGAATGTGTTTGGAGTTTCACTAAAAAGTGGAAATCATTTGAAGTTTCAATGTTGCGGTTAGATTATTTTGTTGCGAATATGTTATCAAAGGTGCAATACTCTTCCTTGTGACCAAATTCTTCTCTTTGAACATGAGCTAGCTCTAGTCCACGTGTTTCCAAGTTAGTGCAGTTATTCAAATCAATTGTGAGATTGGCAGCAAAACTGTTCTATGAAACTGCCCAACTAATTATTACTTACGATGAGCACAGGGGTTTCTTTGAGCTCTATGTATTTTTTTTAATAAAAATCAAAATTTAAATTACTGATTACATAGTTTGCAGTCTACAATTAGAAATTAAAACTAAAATTGATATGACTATCCAATATGCTGCTAATATTTTTTTATTTTTTTCTATAGAATGTCAAGTGGGGGAATTATAAGGCTTGTACCCATTGTGGAAGTATTGTGATCATGTTCTGGGGCCGAAGGGTTAAGGTGGAACAGCCTCGATCACATGTAAGTTATGTAAAATGTCATGGCAAGGTACTTAAACAAGGGTGCGGGCTCATTTCCTTCACATACCTAGAAAAGGTGTTGGTCCTTGTCCAAATGAGGTACAACGATATCAGACTGTGAGGGATCAAGAAAGGGCTGATGGGAAAGTTTATAATTTGAGCTCTCATGCTTCAACGACAAGGGCAACTGCTGCAATTCAAAATCAAAATAGAGAGGCAGAGGTGGATGTGTCTTCTAGAGATGTACTAGCACAAAATTCTCACAGGAGACCACACATTGGTAGCTCAAACCCCATTGGAAGATTATTTGATGTGCAAGGTCGAGAAGCAATTCATGCAGCGATTGCATGCTTCTTTTATGCAAATGAAATACCGTTTAATGTTGCTCACTCACCTTTCTAGTGGAGAGATGGTCCAAGCTATCACTAATGCACCAGCTGGGTATAAACCACCTATGTATGAAAAGCTTTGCACTACTCTAATTGATAAAGAAAAAATTCGATTAGAACAACAAACTGCACCAATGAAAAGAGTGCAGGCTACAAAAGGATGCAGTATTATGATGGATGAGTGTATAGATACTAGAAATTGTCCACTACATAATATCATGGTAACATGCAGCAAAGGGCCTTATTTTCTGAAGGCAATAGATTGTTCAGGGCAAAAAAAAATGCAGATTTTTTTTTTAACCAGTTATGTGATGGCATTGAGGTGGGGGCATCACATGTAGTCCAAATTGTTACAAATGTTGCCCCTATTTGTAAAGCAGCGGGCATGTTGGTGCAAAAAAAGCACAAGCATATATTTTGGACACTATGTTGTGTGCATTCGTTGAATAATGCACTCAAAGATATTGGCAAGTTCCAGTGGATTTCAGATCTCATAGAAAAGGGCAGAAAAATACAGATGTTCATATGTAACCATCACCGCACACAAGCCATTTATCGAAAATTTGCCAAGGTGGAACTTCTCAAACCAGTTGATACACGGTTTGCTTCTTATTTTATTCTTCTTGACCGTCTTTGTGAAGTGAAAGGAGCTCTGTGTTCCACAGTACTTAGTGATACATGGGCAGCTTGGAGGCAATCTACATCAGATGCAGCAGTTGAGATGAGAGATATGGTCCTTGATGACCTTTTTGGGCTCATGTTAAATTTGTTGTGGACTTTATTAAGCCCATATTTGAGGTGATCAAATTTGCAGATTTAGACAAGCCATGTTTGGAAGAAATTTATAAAGAAATAGATTCCATGTGTGAAAGAATCAAGAAAATAACAGATGCAAAAGAACTTTCTCTATATACTTTGATAGAAGAAAAGTTACATGGAAGATGGAACAAACTTAACACACCCCTTCATTGTGCTGCCTATGCCTTAAATCCTAAATGGCATAATATACAAGTGACCAATAAGAGGGCTCCATATGAGGATAGAGAGGTAATGAAAGGATTTTGGACTGCAATAAAAAAGATTTATGGCTGAGGTAAGGAAGCTTCAATTATGAGGAGTCAATGGAATAAGTTTTCACATGGGCATAGTGATTTTTATTCCATGGATGCTTTGGGCTGCAATAAAAAAAATTTATGGCCACGGTAAGGAAGCTTCAATTATGAGGAGTCAATGGAATAAGTTTTCACATGGGCATGGTGATTTTTCTTCCATGGAAGCTTTATATGATATGCAAGCAAAGAAAGACCCTATAGATTGGTGGTTGAAGCATGGAGGTGAAACCCCTTAATTGCAATCATTTGCAATGAGATTACTCTCACAAGTAGCCAGCTCTTCATCTTGTGAGAGAAATTGGAGTACTTATGGTTTTATTCATTCACTAAAGAGGAACCAATTAGGGTCAAAGAAAGCAGAGAACTTGGTGTACATTCATAGCTCACTTCATCTTCTCTCTCGTGCAAATCTTGGGTACAAGGAGGGCCCTTCAGCAAAATGGGACCAAATTTCACCTAATGGAGAAGTTGCAGCCATGGTGGATGAAGTGGTTGAAGCAGATGGCCATAGTGATTTACCCCCAGTTCTACTACCAACAGAGGAACCTAAGTTTGAGAATGAGTGATAAGTATTTGGAGAGCATCATAGCTGAGGACCTTGATATGGATGATCATGATGTGGTGTAGATGATAGATTTCTGATTTTTGTTTTTTGTTTGCATATCAGCCTATCAAACTATCAATATTTCTGAATTTCAATATGTAATGTCAAATGTGAACTATGAAGTATGAACTCTTTGACTCTTCGACACAATGACATTTGTGTATTTAAACTATAAAAGTTTTCCCCAGGCCAAATAAAAAAAGATTGTCAAAACACCAAATATTGGCTTATATTAAAGAACAAGAGGAGGCTAACATGGCATGTAATAAATCAAAGGCTATTGCACATCCTCTTGCCAAGAGAAGCTTGCAAAGACCTCCTAGTGGCTCATCACAACCAACTGGCCCACATCCTTTCATCCAAATGCCACCATCTTTTGAAGGAGATAATGTTTCGATTTCACAAAAAAGAGGCCCATTGGAGAATGCCTTCAAAAATGAAGCAAAGTAGATTGCAGATCAAAGCATTGTTCATTGCATTTACGGCAATGGGCTTCTTTCCAACCTTGTTAGATCACCTTATTGGCGGAAAATGGTGGCGGTCATTTCCAATACAACTTTTGATTATGTTAGTCATGGGTATGAAAAGGTGTGAAACACCTTATTGGCGAAGGAGGAAGCTTCAATAGAGGCATTATTGAGAGTAATCGAGGATACATGGCCTGAAACAAGTGTGTCCATAATTTTTGATAGACAGAAAGATTGCAAAAATAGACCATTGATCAATGTTATAGTAATGTCCCCTAAAGGGGCGATGTTTTTTAAGGCAGATGATTGTGAGGGGCAAATAAAAGATGCAAGTTTTATTGTCAATATCCTCAAAGAATCCATTGAAATGGTGGGGTCTAAAAATGTTGTCCAAGTCATAACAGACAGCTGAAAATTGTGGGGCAGTTGGGTCTATAGTGGAGGGTACATATAGTCACATTTTTTGGACACCATGTGCAATCCACTCACTCAATTTGATATTGCAAAAGATTGGCACACAAAAAGACTGGGTCAAACAAATCTACGCAGAGGGCGAGGAGATCCGTTTGTGACTAATCATCATGTCACAAGGCATCTTCAGGACCTTCTCCAAGGTAATTTAAATTTAATTTTTTAATTTTTATTTTTATTTTTAATTTTTAATTTTTTAATTTTAATTTTTCATTGTTGATTTGTGACATGTATTTTTTATACCATGTTAGGTTGCTGAAACTCGATTTGCATCTCACACAATTGTCTTAAGACAACTTGGGAAGGTGCGAGAGGCCTTGATTTCTATGGTCATCAACACCCTGTGAAGTGTATGGAGGCAATCAAGCACAAAAAGAGCCTAGAAAGTAAAAGCATTGATCTTAGATGATCAGTGGTGGGCTCATGTGGAATATGTTTTGAATTTCACTGAGCCCATCATGAGTATGATTAGATATGTTGATACTAATCGCCCATGTTTGGGTGAAATTTGTGATGGCATGGATTCCATGGTTGAGAAAATAAGATCAATAATAGATGCCAAGGAACATGACCCAACGGAAACATTTTTCAAAAGTGTGCAAAAGATTATTGTTGACCATTAGAACAAGATGACCACCCCTTTACATCTCTTAGCATTTGCTTTGTCACCAAAATATCATAGCAAAGAGGTACTTTCATTGGCAAGGAGGGTGCCACCATATAGGGATGGGGAGGTTGTTGTTGGCTATAAGGTTGCATTTAGAAAGATATTTTTAGATGAAGATATCCAAAGTATTGTCTTGAGCAAGTTTGGCCACCTCATATCTTCAAAACATCATGATGTTTCTGCTCTTCTAAACAAATATAGGAAAAAAGTTGATGAGTGGTGGTATCTACATGGTCAAGGCTCCATTTACTTGCAACCTCTTGCAATTAAAACACTCTCCCAAGTATGTATCCTTTTATTTTATTTTATTTTGTTTTTCATTCAATGCTATTATGCTATTGCTATATATTATATTTGTATTTTAAAATAATAAAATTTTATAATTTATATTTAAAGTTTTTTGAATTTATAAAATTAAATACCAAATGTTGTATGCAAACTCAACAGGTTGCAAGTTCTTCAACTGAGCGGAATTGGAGTACATACTCCATCCACTCAGTCAAGTGCAACCATTTGGGTGCAAAAAACGCAGAGGATTTACTCTATATAAACTCCAACCTTCGTCTCTTGTCACATAAGAAACCTGAATACAATGAAGGTGTGACAAAGAATTGGGATCTAACCCCTAAGTGTGCTGATTTAGATGCTATAGTTGCACAACTTGCCTTGGTTTCTATAGATGAGGCAACTGCTGCACTTGACACATCTAGTGGGGGTGGCAATCCAATTGATTGTGGTTCAAATGAAATTGAACCAAGTGTCGACCAGGACCTTGATGATTTTGATGAAGACAAATATGAAGACAACTAAATATTGATTGTAATTTGAATTTTCATTGTGTAATGACATTTTGAGACTTGAGTATTTACATTTTTGCAAATTATGAATATGATTATATGAGGTATTTAAATATTCTATTTATTGGCAATTATGTTTTTGTCTTATGAGTATCATTGTTCTTATAATTAAATTTATAATTTTGACTATGTGTATGCATACATACATACATACATAATATAATTATGACCATCCTTTTGCCTTAAGCTATTGAAGCTAAGAATAGTTGAAATGGCTAAGCCACTTATGCCAAAGTTTACTCACATTGTCAATGTGAGAAATGTAGTGGAAGGAGAATCTGGCACAAAGTGAGAAAAGACATACAATATAGATTGATGATCACCTTCCTAAATAACATCATCAAATATTCCTTCACCCGCATCAAGAGAAGTTATCTCATAAACATCCACAAGATGTGAAGAACCAAAGTAGTGAATCCAAGGCCTAGAAGAGGAAGTGACAATTATAACAAGTGTTGATTTTAAGATCAGATTTGCATGCACAGAAAAATAATTCAAAATCAGAGACAACAACACAGCAGTTACCCTGGGAAAACCCTCCTCTTGAGGGAGAAAAACCCAGCAACAAAGATCTCTCTTATATATATAAACAAAGAATACAGATCACTTTACAATTAGGTCTAACTCAAGACCAATGTTCAGCACTCTTGACAGATGCAATAGCAAATATCAAACTGTCACTAAATCAGTTCGCAATCTGATATTGAGGTGCAGAGATTAGCTCACTCTTGACAGAGCATAGACCTACAGAAAGTTCGCACCTGGCAGAGACAGAATATGGATTTACAGAAATTCGCACCTTATCATCTGATTTGTTCGCACTTTATCATCTGATATATATTCGCACCTTATCATCTGATTTATTCGTGCCTTGTCAGCTGATATATTCGCGCCTTGTCATCTGATCTGATCACACTTCATCATACGCACTTGATGATCTGAAATAACGAACTGATGATACAGAACTTGACTGATGATACCGAACTTATGTGAATAACGAACTGATGATCGCCCTTGAACATACATTCGCACTTGAACATACATTCGCATACATTCGCACTTGATGTGATCAATCGAACTCTATCTAGCTGATTACAATGGGCAAGTCAAGGTGAATATATACAAGTGAATGGGAGAGACGCGTCCACTCACATACTTCATGTCGGCCTCTTAAGAGATCGCGTATCTTGTTAATTGAAGTCGGCCTTGATAAATGTTATATGTCGGCCTGAATGGATGTTCACACTTCTTCACAAGAGGTCGGCCCCCTTTAAGAAATCGTATCCCAAGGAGAATGAAGTCGGCTCCAAATAATAAACACATATTAAATGTTTTCTAATAACAGATTAAGGTGAATTCGTAACTTCTTATGTCGGCCATACAATGTGAAGATAAACAATAACAATAAATATAAATTGAATAGCCAACGGCTATCATTCAATTTATGTTTCCACGAAGGAGCTAAGCTAGAAGGAGCTACCGAAGCTGCTATATCAATAACAACAAGTGCCTTCCCTTTCCCTTTATCTAGTTTGGAAGAAGAGGAGAAATCTTAAGAGATATAATCAAGAAGACTGATGTTCTTCTTGAGACTGCTAGCCAACCACACTGTTTGTTTCTTCATACATTTGGGTTCATTGTGCCCCACTGCATAGGTCTAAGAATTTGCCTTCGGAGCAAAAGAGGCCTATGATTTAGTCTTTTGTTTTTTTTTTTTCAGAACTACCAAAAGCCTATTGATCATTTAAGCATTGGTTTGCAACAAATGCATGGGATTTTGAAGACTTAAATCTGCCCATCTGAATTAAGATGCCCTACTCCCTAGTGAGGCTTTCAACAAACGCAGCAAAGGCAAGCATATCAAATTTAATTCCCAGGGCATTCTTAGTAGCATGAAAAATTGAAACAGAGACAAAATAATCAGCATCAAGTTTAGCCAACACGCTAAGAATTATTTGATTTTTTTCTCAATGTTAAGGCTATGAATGCCATACATAGTCTTAACATTCCTCCATTGACATTTACATTACAAGACATAATAGGAAACTAAAAAACAAATCAAGCTATAGAAGAGTCGAGGCACATGGCCTCTCTGCATCAACTAAACTTCTATGTACTCATTGGCTGAGTGAGAGAATCCGCAACATTTACCAAAGTATTAACCTTTTGTATCATGACTCTACTACCCTCAATTATCTCATGGACAAAGTGATATCGAGAATCAATATGTTTCATATAAACATGGTACATTTGTTTCTTTGAACAAATGGCACTTTGAAAGTTGCATCCAATCCTAACTTATTTACACTCAAAACCAATACCTAAACACAATCTTTGTAACCACATTGCCTCTTTCCAAGAATGAGACACAAACATGTATTCTAATTCTAGTGAACAATGCAACTATAGGTTGCCACTTCCTCATCCAATTGATAGCTTCTTCAAATGAATTAAATAGATAACCACTAGTGGACCTCATATTGTCCAAATCACCAACCCAATGTGAATCAACAAAGCCCTATATAAGCATCTTACCCACATCATCAGTTCCATGATAACAAATACAATAATCAAAAGTCCTTCACAAGTATTTGAAAACCTTTTCACATAAGTCCAATGCTCTCTACTAGGGTTAGACATAAACCTACTAAGAACTCCTACTACTTGGGCAATGTTTGGTCTTATATAGACCATAGCATACATTAGGCTTCCTATGACACTAACATAAGAAACATTAAACATATCCTCCAAATCACTATTTGACTACAGATGTTGATTCAATGACAACTTAGTATTGACAAGGAATATTGACTAGCTTATAGTCATACATCGCAAACCTTTGCAAAATAGTCTATACACACTTACTCTAGTTGAGTCAAAGCTTTCTACCAACCCAATAATTCCTAATCTCCATGCCTAGGATGTACTTCACAGCCCCTAAATCCTTCATGTCAAAGGCACCAAACAACTAAGTTTTGAGCTCTTTAATCATTTCCTTACTTTTTCCAATGAAAATGTCATCAACATACAAGACAATGATTAGCAATTGATAATTAATTCATTTAAAATAAACAGAATGATCGCATTAACTTTTTACAAACCCAAGGTCTAATGCAAAAGCATCAAAATTTGTCTACAACATCCGTAGTGATTGCCTTAGACCATACAATGAACATTTCAACTTGTAAACCAAGTTTTCCTTTCCTTTTACCACAAAACCATCAAGTTGCCTCATATAGATTTCTTCCTCAAGATCCCCATGCTAAAAACAAGTTTAATATCTATTTGCTCTAATTCTAGATCATAAGCATCATAAGCAACATAAGCAGTAGCAATAGAAAGTATGAATCTAATAGAAGTTAGCTTTACAACAAAAGATAAAATTTCAACAAAGTCAACTCCTTCCACCTAGAGTCTTGCCTTGTACCTTTCCAACTATCTATGTATTGCAATGTTTTGCTTAAACACCCACTTGCAACCAATGGGTTTCCTTCCCTTAGGCAACTCAACTAGACCCCAAATTTTTCAATGTTAGAGAAATCTCGAGCTTATAACCCTTGACATTATTGCCATTTTTTAGCTTTGAAATCCAACTTAGACCATTTTTCTTTAAGCATGTCAACAAGAGTCTCACAGCCAAATACTCTAATGTGTGAAACAAAGGATTTCTTACTTGTTGATACTTCATATAGTGTTTTATCAACCAAAGTAAAACATGGTGATCTATTGATCAAACAACAAGCTGTATCTGTAGCCACCACCCAAATAGATTGATCCAATTAAGCACTATTTAACATTATTTTATCTTTGTCCATTAATGTCCTATCCATTTGTTCTTTGGTGCCATTTTTTTGTGGTGTATACAAGGTTGTTTTTTGCCTTATAATACCCACATGTCTACAAAAGTCATAAAATTCTCTAAAACTATTCCCTTCCACTATCTGACCTTCATACTTTTATTTTCTAATCCATTTGATTTTCAATGAGAACTTTAAAACCCTTAAACTTGCTAAAAAAATTAGATTTATGCCTCAAAGAACAAATCCAAGTATAGTGTAAGTAATCAACGATGAAGGAAACATAATAATAGGATTCTGCAATAGAAGAAACATACACAAACCCAAATACACAGTGCCACTAGAATTAAACTTGACTATGTTTACCAAACACACAATGCTCACAAAAATCAAAATTTGCAAAATAACCAAACAACCCATCCACCATATTAGGGTCTTAAGCCTTTCTTCACCAATGTGGCCGATCTTGAGCTGCCACACCATACATGAATTTGAGTTTTCAATTACAAAGGAAGAGTTATAGTACATAGATGCATCAAGCTTAAACAAAGTCCCACATTGGGATCCTTCTGCTCTCTCCAACCCACAACCACTCCTGTCAAATGTGACATGAAGTCCAATTGTTAGTTTTCAGATCACAAATGCAAATAAGCAGAAAATACAACACATAGAACAATGAACACAGTATTTTACCCTGGGAAAACCCTCCTACTCGAGGGAGAAAAACCCAGCAAGATATTCTCTTATAAATCAGAAAAATAAGTGCAGAAATTGCACACAAAATCAGGCCCTAGAAAAGGCCGAGTCTCAAACAATGAATAATGACACTTCTCCTTGAAGCGAATCTGCTGCTTAGAAGGTGAACCTGCTGCTGAAGAATTCGAATTGGAATGGAATGATTTGATGCTTAATGTGGAGACACCTTCTCCTTGGTATACAAGACTAGGCGACCTCCCTTCTAGAGCCGACCTAGCAATACAATATTTTGTTTAACCAATGATAGGCCGACCTGCCTATGATGAATTTTGCTTAGGGAAATACCTCCCGCAGCTATAAAACACTAACACTCCCTCTTAGCTAGGGAGGTATTCTCAAATATCCTCGTCATGGAGTCTCTCACATGATGTCCACAATGGCTACACCCAATTGTGGAAAGCACAACTCAGTCTCAAAGATGTGATCTTGTACAAGGGCTTTCACCTCATATTTCTCAGTCAAAGAGAAATATACACTACAAGGGCTTTCACCTCATATTTCTCCATCTCAGAGAAATATACACTACAAAGGCTTTCACCTCACATTTCTCCATCTTAGAGAAATATACACTACAAGGGCTTTCACCTCACATTTCTCCATCTCAGAGAAATATACAGTACAAGGGCTTTCACCTCATATTTCTCCATCTCATAGAAATATACACTACAAGGGCTTTCACCTCATATTTCTCCATCTCAGAGAAATATACATTACAACAAAACTTTATGATGCTGTGACTCCCTCTGGACCTCCAAGTACCCGCATCAATCTCCTGACCTCCTCGCCCAAGATTGCCTGCAATGCTTGCCTTAGAGGAATGGTTTCCAACGCACACCTCCAGCACTACTGACTTGAGAGAGTCCAAGACTGTCCTCCTCGACCTCATCCCAGATCACCCGATTCTGAATAGGTTTGCGGTGCTACCAATGTCAAAACAAGGTTGACTTCCTTGTGCAATTCTGTTCTCTACAGTTGAAGAGGCCTTCCAAAGACTTAGCATCTAGCCTTGCAACACTGCAACCCACTTAGCTGGCACCTACACTTCTTCTCAGTGAGTCACTCTAGTTCCTCGAGACATAGGACTCCATTTTGCTGAACACAGAACTCCCTCTTGATCCCTGCCTCAATACAGAGATTACAAGAAAAAAAATCCTCTGGAAGTGAACTCCCCTCCATTGACGGATCTCAAAACATCAGTCCTCTTCCCAGACATGTCATAGTTTTACCCAACTCGCAAAGAACCGAAAACTATTTTGCTTTCACAACTCTCAATCCAATAGCCATTAGCATGTCTTCTCCAATGATCTTTGATAGGAACCTCACTGTTTTCCATAATTCTTTCTAGGGCTGCCAATAGTTGACCATGCAAGAACCATAGACTGTTGTTCCAAATCAGGGAAGATAGGATTTATGTCATACCGTTGTTTAGTGTCTTCATCCTTCTTAATCTTCTTTGTTGATGCAAACCCTCCATACAAGGCTGACCCAACCTTGTGCCCTCGAGAGATGTCTCCAGTGAAGAATCATGAGAGTTATGTACCACCAACTCAGTCCCATGGCTGCGAGCTATGTCTCCATGTTTGTTCATTTCTCCAGTCGGCATGACTTCCTCACAGGATGCCTCAAGCTCTTCCTCCCTTTGAATTCCTTATGCAATCTCTGATAATTAATCCATCATCCTTTTGCTCCTCGATCCATCCTGCATTTTAAAGAGATTAATAATAGTTCATAAAATCAAACTACCCCTGATACAAATGAAGCATGTAGTCATATAGTAAATATCATTAGACAGAACAATTAAAGGAATAATAGAGCTTATCTTTGTTGATTCTGATATATCTTTCTTTTGTCTTCACTCAATTTCTGCTCTTGGAAATGCTAATCACTGCACTCAATATGTAATTTGTTGCTCTTTATAATATCCAACATTGCTATTTATATCTTGTTTTATCTCTTTTGACTTCTGCCTTCAAGTGATGAATTTACTTCAGACACAAATGCATCTGGTAGACCATCAGGTTCTGCAGAACTGTTGCATTTAGATCCAAAAACATTTAACTGAATAAAACACCATGGTTCAGGATCCTCAATTTTATCATAATCATCATTGCAACCAACTGGCAGCTCTATCTGATCATTCGTACAAATGCCAGAAACAAATACACCTTCCAAGCTTCCTGATTTGCAGTCATATTCTTCTTCCGCAACAATCATCATTTTTGCCCGATGATGTAACCTGTGACACTCGCACATTTTGGAGAGATGGTCATTATTCATAAGGTGTTGCAAGTAGACATCCTCCATCATAGGCACTACCCAATGTTAGTTTTAGTTTCAAAAAAGCAATCTTATTTCATTGATGTTTAGCCAAACACATCGCTCCAATAGATCTTGAGTAGAGTTTACATATAACAGACCTGATCGATATGTGATTTCCGCCCTTTCAGTGGCGTCAATCGTTGTGAGCCCAGTGTGAGATAAGACTCCCGCCGATGGTAAGTAATCGTTGTTGATTATTTCCTTCAGTGAGTCGAGCCCCTCAACTGAATAACAATGGAAAGCTTGTTGTGTGTATTCCACACCTAGCAATGATGAGTCTCAACAAGACTCCGATCTGGATGACCATTGATCGAACAACAATATGCAGACAACCGCCACCATTGTCTTCCCTCCCGTATTGATGAATGCTTACCTACAGCCTGTCAAGATGCCCGAACACCCAGTTCGCCGCCAATTTGCCTCAATACGCTTTCCTACGATGGCTTAGAGTCTTGGATTCCCTAACGCGATGATGCTCATGTTGTGCGCCCACATATCTCCCGTGGATGTAGCGTCTAGCGAGGGCGTCTCTGGTAACGGGCAATTGTTGGATGATAAACCCGTGCTCAAGAAAATATGAGAAACACGACTGCAGGGAGGGGCTACGTCCTATCCTCCTGCGATCTCCTGAGGTTTTCGTCGTAGGAAAAAACGCCAAACTTAGTCCAATCCTGATTCGATGTTATGTTAATTACGAATCTTCAAACTTTACAACTCATGAAGTTGGGTGCATTTTGCGTGTTCTAAATTACTCAATGCTCCGATATAAACTCATATTCCTGTCGAGCCACCCCATACAACGGACCTCATAATTTCAGATCAAACTTAATCGCACAGAGAATAGGGATGGACACAACTAAATTAGCCTGTCTCTACAACACTTCTGTCACTGCCCAACCCGAACATTTATTCCCATCACATCTGTATGTCACGTCTATTTTCCTCGACTCCATATCTTTGAGAGTCTCAAGAATGGCAACAAGAAAAATACTCACCAATCAACCCGCTTTCTATTAAGTCATCAATTCAATTTAGAACTACAATTCCCATGTCATTATTTCTTTAACAAAGAACAAATTAATACAATCTTAAATGTTGCGCCAAAGTTTGGATGCCACAACGACTGTTGCGCCCAAATTCCTGAAGAATCATGATTCTTTCAAAAAATGATCAGCTGTATACTCAAAGTGCCAAAATCCTTCAATCGAATGCAGTCACCAAACCTTCTTGCTTGGCCACGATTTCTTCTCAGAGGGGATTTAATCTTGAATAATGAGTTGTCTTATACTGCTTAGCCAAATCTAATCAAATCTTTTCTAAACCCGCTCTGATACCATGTTAGTTTTCGGATCAGAAATGCAAATAAGCAAAAAATACAACACATAGAACAATGAACACAGTATTTTACCCTGGGAAAACCCTCCTACTCAAGGGAGAAAAACCCAACAAGATATTCTCTTATAAATCAAAAAAAATAAGTGCAGAAATTGCACACAAAATTAGGCCCTAGAAAAGGTCGAGTCTCATACAATGAATAATGACACTTCTCCTTGAAGCGAATCTGCTGCTTAGAAGGCGAATCTGTCGCTGAAGAATTTGAATTGGAATGGAATGATTTGATGCTTAATGTGGAGAAACCTTCTCCTTGATATACAAGACTAGGCGACCTAACAATACAATATTTTGTTTAACCAATGATAGGCCAACCTGCCTATGATGAATTTTGCTTAGGGAAATACCTCCTGTAGCTATAAAACACTAACACCAATAACACTACTTGTGAGGAGTCATGATACAAGGCACCTAAATCAACAAACCATGAGTTATCACTAGCAAAGTTAGCACAAATAATCACATCATTTTCATCATCAAAAGATTCATCATTAGAGAAATCTTCGTAAGGTTTCTTCTTGTTTCTACATTCCTTTACATGTCCCCATTTACCAGAGTTCCAACATTTTACTCTACTCTTACCAAGGGTTTTAGACTTTCTTTTTTTGCTTAGACCACTCCTTGTCCCCCTTTTTCTTACTACCTTTTTCTTTGGGTCTACCTTATACATGTACTCCATTCTCAAAATTCTCATCCATGATCCATGATCCATCACTAGCAATGTTAGCACAAATAATCAAAGCATTGTTTTCATCATTAAAGGATTTATCATGAGAGGAGTCTTAAGAAAGCTTCTCTGTGTTTCTACATTCCTTTTTTACATGTCCCCATTTACCACAATTCCAACATCTTACTCTACTATTACCAAGAGTTTTAGACTATCCTTTTGACTTAGACCTCTCCTTGTCCCCTTTCTTTCTTACCACCTTTTTCTTTGGGTCTACATTGCACATGTAGTGCATCCTTGGAATCCTCGTTCTTGGCTTTTCATTTCATTTCTTCACTAAGTCGCAACAAGACCATCCATCTTAGGCTCTAACCACCACTAATTGCAACTATTAGATCCTCACAAGATTAATTAAAGTAATATTGTAATATTTAATAGTCATCTTAGTCGTTTAGTTTACTTTCAGTTAGTTTTAGCAACCTTTTGTTTATTGCTTTAGTTCACGATTGTTTCTAATTTAGAAACATAGTCTTGTAATTTATTATTAAAGGAGTATTCATCTCCTTTGTTTATAACGACCAATCAATTACCATTTCATGGTATCAAAGCAGAGGTATTTTTTGGCGATTTTTTTGTGATAAAATTTGTGGCTTTTTCTACCAAAAAAAATTTGAAAAATTTTTTGAAGTTTTTTGCTCCTTTTTTTTAATAAAAAAATTGTGGGATTCTGCTGGCTAAAAATTGCGATTTTTTTTTGGGCGAGCTTGTGGTTTTTTCTGCTAAAAACTGCAAGGGTTTTTTACTCTAAAAATCACGACTGTACAATCCAAAAAATCGTGTGGTTTTTAAAAAAATCATGCAACCTCTTAGAATCACAGATTTGTGTCTGAGAATCGCAAATTTCGTGTCTAAAACTAGCGTCTTTGTCTGCATGTGATTTCGTGGCCGCGTTTGGACTTTCTTTGCGTCGGACTTCTGACTTTTGCGCACGTTTTACTCAAACAAATCACGCTTGCATTTGCCCACAACCTATTTTTGGCACACCAGGGTTTTCTACTCACGGCCAAGGTTTTTCTATGTTTTCTGCAACTTGTGGCCAAGGTTTTTCTAGGTGAGTTTTTTGAAAATCACAACTCTACAATTCACAATTTTTGAAGACTTTTCTACAGTTTTGTGACATCTTTTTTGCAAAAATCGTGACTACAGTTGAATATCGTGGGTGTAGTTTTGTGCATGATTTTTTTTGCAGTTGTCTTGTTTGACGATTTAAAAAAAATCGTGTACTAT
>VDFB02055944.1:0-21003 GCA_007258455.2 Sequoia sempervirens
AATCTAAGTGGAATCTCGTACATTGCACTACTTTGGCCAAAGTGTTATATTCAATAAACAACTGAGAGTCATCTATCGCATACACTACTCAGAGCCGATTTGACTTAAGGCTATCTTACACTACACATTGGTATTGTCCTTCAATGGATAATTTATCATCCCAAACTAACCTACAACATTCTATTCTACTTGAAATGAATCTAATTAACAAGTACACAAGCTCCCTCCCATACTGGATTATCTATCCTAGTAGTAACACAAGCTTTCCTAGTTAACTTAATAACTTAGTTGGGTGTACCTCAAGTGACTCTTGCATTCAATCAAGCCTAGTAAATAATAACTAATTCAAGCATATTCTCCTAGTATGGAGATTCTACAATCACAGTATAAAAATAGCTAATGCTTCAATTCTCTTTCTCAGAAAACAACATAATCACTTCTATTGCACAAGCAAAAAAGACATTTAATGCAGTACAGAAAACACAATAATTCCTTGCAAATAGTAAGAAGATGAAAACCTCATGCCTGTTATCCCTTATTCCAAAAATGATGACAGTGCAGCCTTCTCCTCTAGTTTAATTCAGCTTATCTCAGCTTCCCAACACAACTCACTTTCCTCTCTTGTTGATGGCACACTTCCCTCAAATATAAGACAGTTATTCCTTCCAAAAACTCACTCTTCTCTCACTCATAAATCAGATGATAGTGACTGGTAAACACAGTTATGACAACAGCTAAAGACGTATTCCTTTGGTATGATACGCCTTTCACAATGGTAATAATGATCACACAAAAATGTGAATGTTGGTTGCAAATAATGATCACTCCAAAATGGTAAGAATGAACATAAAATAATGCACAAGATAATAATGCGTTGCAAGAGAGTTGGGGCAACTATTTATAGAGCAGCCCGCCTCCAAAATTCCTACAGTCTTGGCATGTAAATCGACACCACTCCTTTTCAGCATGATTCAGCTCAAAGGTGGTGATAATATAAGCTCATACTCAGCACAGATCGATTCCCATATTGCCAGCATTCTACAGACTTTCAAACTGCGCATGGGAAATTCGTATTTCTCTCAAAAATCGCCATCTACAAGAAAGTGAAACAGAGGTGGCGCCAAATTGGTTAAATGGCGCAATTTCCAGGTGAAAGGAATTTGTTAATGGTGAATTACCAACATATAACCTGAATCGACTACTTTCTGGGTTGAGTCGACTAAATATAATCACTGCATTGGATTTAGTCCAAGCTTCATAGTTCACAATTCGACCAAGTCAATGCCAGCAAACTTAAAACGTATTTCATAGCTGCTAATGCATGATATTTCACAGAGCCGTATATGTTCCAAAGTCGAGTTTCATAATAATAACAATATCGGCATATTTAAGCCAAGGATTAAATATGTCAAAAGAAGTCTACATTAAATCGACTCTTTTATTAAATCATAAATAAGTCGATTTCTAATGTATAAAACAATATGTAATATATATATAACTAAATATATATATCGAAAGCCAGTCAACATACATCCAATATATATACATATAATGATAAGGTAAAATAATTATAATAACCACATTATACAGGATGTGTGCATATATATATATGTATAGTTGTATATACCTCTATGTACACGTATGTGTAGGTATACCATATCAATGCATCCGTATGAGCATATCTATTTGCCAACGTACACTTGTATCGATATGCATATACATATGGATACGTGTATATACTATACATATATATATATGTTCACATCCGATTTACTTACATCTATTTACGTTACCATTATATCGATAGGTGTGTACGTGTGGTATATCTATACATATGCATATACATGTCGTTAGATCTCATTGACACACATGTGCATACATATAAACATACTTCCACCTACATCCCACTTATCCATATGATCGTAATAACACAAGAAAGATCTCAGAAACCAAATAGATAAACATCACTCGCAAATGCATCCAAAAGTAAACAAGACTCCTAATGCAAACATACAAGCTATGGATGACTTACCTATATCCCACACAAATTGACTTAGTTCACTCAATCTAAGGTGGTGTGTGTATGCTCAGTTAGTTTACTTTACCGGTTACCCGACCAAGATCTTCTCCCGAGTGATACTTCCCCTCCGCCTGGAGGAATGGAACACATACTTGCATCCACTAACACATGCTTATGGTAGTCAAATGTTCATAACATATGCAGTATACATAAACATCTCCAAAGTTAGAATAATCACAATTCAATAGCCTTTCATTCACATAATGCAATATTTTACCAAGGATAACATCAACTAAAGTAACATTAAATGAGACAATCATCAAATGTGAAAACGTTCAATTTGATAACAAGGAACAAGCATGTTTTATTCATCTCCAAAATTCTCATTACATCCATTTTAACCCTATGTAGTAATAGTAAATAGTAGCTATACAATCGGGGTGTAACATGGGTCGGCTCCAAAATACATCCAAAACAAATGAGATTTAGTTGTGGATCATCATACACTATGTCGAGGCCCAAATTCATTTCAACACATTCTTCAAGACAAAATTAATTGATCAGGATCAACCACAAAGAATGAAACAAGTCATGTCAGCCCAAGTAGTATCAATACCATCAACACTGTCACTGTTTGACTTTACACCGCCTAGGAGATACCAAAAACACCATGCGAACCAAGATGTGAACCATGTAGGTAATCATCAACGTCCCTACAACCTTCTCCAGAAAGATATGATCATCTTATGCTGGCGTAATTTGAGAAAACTACAGAACAAACTGAAACAGAGCAGCTCGGACAGACTGTAGCAAACTGCCATTCAAGAAACTGAACTTGCTGACTATCACAACACTTGATACTACTTAGTATGTCATGAACACCAATGAACATGTTCACAGAACCACAAGACCAATACTTAAAATCCAGAGGAATGCGGATCATTCCAATAAGCCTTCAACAACACTGTACTTTGCCAAAGAACAGAACAGAACACAGTTATTAGTAACTTTCATTGTAGTAGGTGTGATAGCTTGATTTCTTGGATGTGGCACCTTCACAACTCAATCACCTTTCCTTCAAAACCGCAAGACAAGATACTTCATTGCGGAAGAATGTGGATCAACATACCATGACTCTACCTTAGAGTCAGCCATGTGAGTGCTTTAGCAAAACTTCTACAACTCTGTATGCGGTACACCAAACTAAGATGATATTGATGTAAACACATTGTGGACATATCTGAACATGAGTATCATCCTCCGCATCACACTTGGTTACCATGCTGAACATTATTCTTCCTCATGCAACTCTGCAGACTTGCTCCAACTAATATCACATCATAACAACTATCTTCAGAGAATATACATACTTCAACATCACATTTGGCATCAATGACACCCCATATTGGGTTGACATCAATGACAACACTTATTGCCAACAGTTTGTTCCTAGATAACGAATTTTGGATGTGAAAAGTAGTGCCCATGAAGCCATTCACTCAATTAAAAAAAAGAATTTGATAAGTATGTTAATAAAATTGGATATGAAAAAAGTTGTGTTACTGGTTCGTCTATAGGAGACCCCGGGTCCTAGTCCAATCCAACCTGAGTTTCGAGTCTAGGTCCAATCCCCTGTGGGTTCAGACAGGGTCCCACCCACAGCTTGTGGGTCCAACCTGAACAAACCTAGGCAAAATCTTGTCATCTCACACGTCCAATAGGCGAATTTCGGCATTTTTTAATTCTTTTTACAATTTTTTTACTCTAAAAAGTACCTTTCGCCCCCCTTACCCTAAAACGCGACATACAAAACATCCAAAAAAGGAAAAAGCAAACTCATTTTTCATATTGTGAATGAAAAACAAAAATATTTTCTTCCATTGCTTAACTTATTTTCTTGCTTGCCATTGCACAAATAGAATTGAAGATTGATCGTTGGAATGCTCCATGCTGGTTGTTGTGCTATTCCTATGCATTTGCAAGTGTTTGTTTATTGTCAAGGAGATTGTAGAGGAAGATTTCTTCAAAAGAGGTAGGGTTTTTTAAGTTTTTGGTTTTGTTTTTTCTACATTTGTTTTTACAAATGAGCTCTCTTGTTTTGTTTTTAAGTTTTTGGTTTGTTTCATTCTTCTAGGTATCTATAATACATGCTTAATTTTTTAAAATGAATTAACTATTCAGTTGTATTTATATATTTTTGTTTTCAAATTTCATTGGTTTCAATTCTTCGAATGCATTGTTATTGAACTTGTCTTAGCTATTAGTATTACAATGGCAACCATTTCTAGCTCTGTGAGCCAACCCTACTTCAAAACAAACCCAAACTCTCCCCTTTCGAAATATGTTGAAATAGTACAACTTCCAAGTGTTGGAGGTTATGTTTGGATTTGTGGTCATTGTAAAGTTAGATATTTGATCTCATACAGTCGAGTGAAAGGCAATTTGTGCAAAATCCCTGGACAAGGCATCAAATTGTGCCCAAGTTAAGATGGTAATGGCATTCCAGAAGCACAAGTCTTGGCATATATTGGAGAGCAAGAAAAAGCAAACCAAGTAGTAGGACGTAAATCAAATCATCCTTTGTTAAAGAAAGGATCTCGAGGGATGAAACCCCACCACCGCCTTCTCATTTTCAAAGTACTGAGAGCCATCCATTTTTGTCCATACCTGAAGAACAAGCTATGGCCTCTACACATAAGAGATCAAAGTGACCATTGGAAATGGCATTTTAGAACGAGGCTAGAGAGATTGCCAATCAAGACATAGCAAGATGTGTCTGCGAAAGGATTGGAATTCAATGTTGCTTGCTCACCATATTGGAAACAAATGGTGAAATCAATTAATGAGGCTCCAAAAGGGTACAGGGGGGCAGGTTTTGAGGTGTGTAGCACCTTATTAGATAAAGAGGTGAAATTTGTAGAGGACCCCTTGAAGCCTATAAGGGATTAATGGGTCGAAACAAGGGTGTCCATTGTTTCTAATGGATGGAAAGATGCAAAAAATGGCCCAATGATCAATGTTATTACAATGTCCTAAAGGGGCAATGTTTTTGAGAGTAGTGGATTGTGAAGGAGAGGTGAAGGATGGTGCATTTATTGCTAACATTCTTTGTCAAGCCATTGAGGAAGTAGGCCTTCGAAATGTTGTGCAAGTTATAACAAACAATACCAAAAATTGTAGGGCTGTTGGGTTATTGGTTGAGGAGCGTTATTCACATTTTTAGGACACCTTGTGCTGTCCACTCCCTCAACCTAATGCTACAAAAAATTGGCACCAAAATTGATTGGATCAAATAGGTGTATGCTAAGGCCGAAGAGATCCAAATGTTCGTCACCAACCACCATATTGTTAATTTTAGGACCAGAATTGAATTAAGCAGAAATAAAACAAATATAAACAATAAAACACAACATATACCCTGGGAAAACCCTCCTTCTTGAGGGAGAAAAACCCAGCAACAATATATCACTTATATATTGAATGAAAGAGAAGCAATTTGCTTTACAATTTGGCCAACCTCTAGGCCGATCTGATGTAATTATGAAAGCACCTCTCTAGATGCGAATTTAACAATCACTAATGACTTCTTCACAATGTCGATCTCCTTGTAGCAATATATCGATCTACTAAAGAAAGTGAACTCTCAGAAATATTCAAATATGCGAACTTGTCTTGAATATTAATTGGATGCCAAATGGAGAGGAAGATGCCTTGATTATATACACAATGACGTGACTATTCATGAAGGGTCGGCCTCATACAAAGTGAGACGACTTTACAAAAAAAGGGTGGCGACTTTTATTTAAGTCAGCTTTAATAAAATAAAATAAAGAACATAAATTATTATTTATGAAATGAGACGACATGTCTCAAGAGTCGGCCTTAAGCAATTTTGAATTTAAATAGGAAAAAGAAATCTCCTGCCGCTACTTACATCAACACTCCCTCTTAGCTAGGGAGATATCTTTCCAAATATTCATGTCATGGAGTCTCTCAACATGACACCCACAATGGCTACACCCATTTGTGGAAAAGAGTTCATCATGGAGTCACTCAACTTGCTATCATCATGGAGTCACTCAACATGACGTCCACCATGGCTACTCCCATGTGTGGAAAGGAACATGTGCACAAGTGCCCATCACGAAGTCACTCAACGTGATGTCGTCATGGAGTCTCTCAACATGACATCCACCATGGCTACTCCCATGTGTGGAAAAACACAAGTACAAAGGATTCATCGCGGAGTCTCTCAACATGATGTTGTCATGGAGTCTCTCAACATGACATCCACCATAGCTACTCCCATGGGTGGAAAGAACCACATCTCCGTCTCAGAGATGGACAAGGGCTTTCACCTCGTATTTCTCTGTCTTAGAGAAATATGCATTATAGCAAATAGCAAAGATCACTGATGTTGAGTCTCCCTCTCAGCAAGGGCATCATTCTCCACAACTCCAAGCTTGTCTCAAAAACGTACAAACTTCACTCTGGAGAGAGGCTTGGTGAGAATATCAGTCGTCTGATCATCAATGCAAATATACTTGAGTTGAATAGCTTTCCTCAGCACCATATCTCTAATGTAATGATATTTGATCTCCACATGTTTCGTCCTATCATGAAACACTGGATTGACAGATAGCTTCACACAACTTTGATTGTCACAATGAATCACAGTCGGCTCCAATGTTTGCCCAAATAAACCTACAAGGAGCTTTCGAAGCCACACTACTTCTCGAGCAGCTACACATGCTGCAATATATTCGGCCTCTGCAGTGCTTAGTGCCACAGAAGTCTGCTATCTACTACACCAAGAAATCATGGCAGACCCCAAACTGAAGCAACATCCAGAGGTGCTATTCCTATCAGCTACACTCTCGGGCCAATCAGATTCCGAATAGCCTTGTGACTTTAGATCTTCACTGGAAGTATATCTCAAGCCATATCCTACTGTGCCATGCAAGTATCTCAAGATATGCTTTGCTGCAACTAGATGAATTTGCCTTGGTTCACACATGAACTAACTAAGGGCACTCACTGCATAGCAAATGTCTAGTCTAGTATTGACTAGATACATCAACGATCCAATCAACTGCCTATACATGGTGGGATCTATCAAATCTAAACTAGCTGCAGAATCACTCAACTTCTTCAAATTTGTTTCCATCGGTGTAGCCATGCATTTGCAATCCTTCATCCCAAATCTCTTCAAGATGTCTATGGTGTATTTTCCTTGACTTAGAATAATCTCATTGGGTCTCTGCCACAGTTCCAATCCTAGAAAGTAATGCATAAGACCTAGATCCTTCATCTCAAACTCAGAGGCTAACTCCTTGCATTTGACAATGAGATATTCTGCTCCAATAAGAAATAAATCATCAACATAAAGAACCAATATTAAAGCCTCACCATCAACGACCTTGAAGTAAAGATTGGAATCTGCATCATTCTTGGAGAATCCCAAGCTCATCAAGTATCGATCAATCTTCTCATACCAAGCACGAGGTCCTACTTAAGGCCATACAATGCCTTCTTCAATCTGCATACATGAGACTCCTTCCCATGAATCACAAAGCCATCTGGTTGTTCAATGTACACTTCTTCAATCACACCATTAAGAAAAGTTGTCTTTACGTCCATTTGATGTAGCTTTCATCCTTTAGCTGATGTAATAGCACTAATAGTCTTGATAGATGTATATCGAGCAACAGGAGCAAATGTCTCCTCATAATCTATTCCCTCCTTCTGAGAGAATCCTCTAGCCACAAATCTTGCTTTGTACTTCTCAATGCTTCCATCAGCTGCATGCTTGATCTTGAAGAGCCACTTGGAAGACACAACTGATTTCCCTTCAGGTCTAGGTACAATATCCCAAACATCATTCTTGATAATGGACTAATATTCTTCTGTCATAGCATCTTTCCAAACTTGCTGATTTTATGCCTCCTCAAAACTGGAAGGCTCAGACTCAATGATGTGACTCATCAATGCCACATAGCCTGGAAACTTTTGTGGTCTCTTGCTTTCTCTGAATGTGCCTCGAGGAGCTGCATACTTCTCTGCCTCTTGCATAGTTTGTCTAGCCCATAGAGGTCTCTTTCGACCTATACCAATGTGTCTCGGACCATCAGTAGGTTCTATGGGATCAACTAGATCACTAGCCTCTTCTGGTTCAGTAGACTCCCTCTGAATCTCAGGAGTATGATCAGGAAAATGTCCATATCCTAAGGTGTCTCATGTTCTTCACTATCTATCTCCATGTAAGAACCTTTAGATCTATTGAATGCAACCTCTTCTTTGAAAGTGACATCCCTATTGATCTCAATCTGTTTCTGCCCTAGAATGTAGATCTTGTAGGCCTTGGAAGTCTCACTGTATCCCACAAATATTCCTTTCTTGCTTGATGGTTCTAGCTTAGACATTTTATCCTTAGGCACATGAATATAAACAGGACAACCAAAAATTCTTAAATGACTAACCTCAAGTTTCACACCTGTGAAGGCCTCTTCAGGAACATGTTTTCCAATATTCGATGAGGACTTCGGTTCTGAACATACACTGCAGTTTTGGAAGCTTCTGCCCAAAGGAAGGTTTGTAAGTCTTGATCATGAATCATAGCTTTGGCTGCCTCAACTATGGATCTATTCTTGATCATGAATCATAGTTTTGGCTGCCTCAACTATGGATCTATTCTTTCTTTCAGCAACTCCGTTTTGTTGAGGATCGTATGGAAAACAGAACTCCCATTTGATTCCTGCCTCAATGCAGAAATTACGGAAACCTCCAGAAATGTATTCTCCTCCATTATCAAATCTCAAAAACTTGATCCTTTTCTCGGACATATTTTCAACTTGAGCCTTGAATTCTTTGAATCTATCAAGTACTTCTTTAGACTCCTTAGACTTCAAAAAATAAATCCAAGTATTTCGAGAATAGTCATCAATGAAAATCACATAATACCAAAAACCACTCAAAGATGCCACGGACATTGGACCACATAAATCAGAATGAACAAAATCAAGAATTCCTTTTGATCTACTTTCACTACTATGAAAAGGACCCTTAGTATTCTTACCTAATGCACATCCTCTGCAAGTGCCATTGTGTTCCTGACTGAGCTTCGATAGACCCGTAACCATCTTCTCCATGGATGGAAGAGCTCTGAAATGTAGGTGAGCAAGTCTCCTATGCCATAGCTCACTCGAACTAGTAGAATCATGCAACAATGCTTGAACTGGATGAATAGAAAGTCTGTATAGACTCTCTTGACGAACACCAATCACACGGGTTGTTTTGATGCTAGAGTTCTTCGGCCAAGCAACAACTTTTCCCTCAGAAAATGCAACTTGATACCCTTTGTCCTCCAAAGCTGAAATTGATACAAGATTTCTCTTGATTCCTAGTACAAACAAGACATCACTCAAATGAAGAGGGATGCCAGAATCCAGATGAAGAGAAGTTGCTCCAACACCTTTCACTGAATAGCAAGCATCATCTCTGATTATCACTTGTATGTTGGTTTCTCTTTCTACCAAGTCTGAAAGATGCTCTCGATATCTTGTAATGTGTTGTGAAGCACCACTATCAATCAACCAAGTGCTACTGTCGATTGGAACATTGCTTGAAAGAGCAGAGATGAATAGAAATCCTCCTGAGTTGTCTCTAGATTCTTTTTGAGGTGACACATCGTCAACATCCGCAGTAGAAGCATGTTGATTTGGTCTTGTTATACAATCTCGAGCATAGTGACCATACTTGTCACATCTGAAACACTGAATATGAGAGAGATCCTTCTTCTTCTTTGGTTCAGGAGCAGAATCTGATTTTTTGTCTCTAGTCCTCTTGAAATTGCCTTTTCTCCCTTCTCTTCCTTTCCTTCTAGAAGTTTGAGCAGCAAGAACATGAGTGTCTTCATTGTGAGACCATTCCCTCTTGTTGCCAGCTTGGATTCTTCTTGAATGCAATCAGCTCTAAGACGATCAAACTTGGGTAATTTAGATCTTCCACTAATGCCTTGGATAAAGGGCTCCCAAGATTGAGGAAGACCATTTAGTGCCAACATGACTAGATCTCTATCTTCAACTATATCTCCAATGGCATATAGTTGATCTTTCAATTCAGTGATCTTCATGAAGAAGGAGATGACTGAATCTCCTTTAGCCATCTTTATATGATGGAGTTGTTGCCTCAAGGCAAGAGCTCTGTTGGTGTTGTTGATCTCATACAAGCCTTGAAGAGTCTCAAACATGACTTTGGCTGTCTTCATCTTGGATATAATTGGCACAAGATGATCCTTCATAGAATCAATCAAAATCTTCCTAGCCTTAGTGCCATTCTTCTTCCATTGAGTTTTCTCAGCCTCATTGGAAGGCTCGAGCACATCACTCTCCACAAAATCGAGAAGATCATTCTCTTCCAATGCAATAAGAACTCTGAATTTCCAAGAGGTGAAGTTCGATGCACCATCAAGCCTATCTTCAACCTTCAGTCCGTTCACCATCTTTGAAGCTTAAATAGACTCCCTTAGATGAGAAGAAGAAAAGAATATTTTGCTGCTTAAACAAATCTGATCTTGATATTGCTTAAACCCGCTCTGATACCATGTTAATTTTAGGACCAGAATTGAATAAAACAGAAATAAAACAAATATAAACAATAGAACACAGCATATACCCTGGGAAAACCCTCCTTCTTGAGGGAGAAAAACCCAGCAACAATATATCACTTATATATTGAACGAAAGAGCAGCAATTTGCTTTACAATTTGGCCAACCTCTAGGCCGATCTGATGTAATTATGACAGCACCTCTCTAGATGCAAATTTAACAATCAATAATGACTTCTTCATAATGTCGATCTCCTTGTAGCAATATATCGATCTACTGAAGAAAGTGAACTCTTCTCAGAAATATGCGAACTTGTATTGAATATTAATTGGATGCCAAATGGAGAGGAAGACGCCTTGATTATATACACAATGACATGACTATTCATGAAGGGTCGGCCTCATACAAAGTGAGACGACTTTACAAAAAAAAGGTGGCAACTTTTATTTAAGTCAGCTTTAATAAAATAAAATAAAGAAAATAAATTATTATTTATGAAATGAGACATGTCTCAAGAGTCGGCCTCAAGCAATTTTGAATTTAAATAGGAGAAAGAAATCTCCCGCCGCTACTTACATCAACACATATGTCACAACGCATATTTAGAACATTCTTGAAATTGGAGCCGTTGAAGGTATGTTTAATAATAAATATGTTTCACTTTAGTAAACTTTTTAATTTTAATTTTTGTAAATTTATTTTTTTTATTTTGATTTTCAAACAGGTTGTTGAGATCTGTTTTGCCTCCAACACATTTGTGTTGAGACAACTTGTGAAGGTTTGTGAGGCGCTTTCTAACATAGTCATTAACCCAAATTGGTCCATATGGAGGCAATCTAGCATTACAAGGGCAGCAAAGGTGAAGCAAATGATCCTAAATGACATTTGGTGGGATCGTGTTGAGTATCTCCTCAATTTCACTAAGCCCATATTGAGCATGATCTATTATACCGACATGGATAGGCCTTGTTTGGGTGAGGCATATGATGGAATCGACTCAATGATTGAGAAGATGAAAGTCATCATAAATGCAAAAGAGCAAGATCTTGAAGAAAAATTCTTCAAAGAACTACACAAAATCATTGTAGAGAGATGGAACAAAATGACCACTCCGTTGCATCTTCTTGCCTTTGCATTGAGTCCCAATTATTATAGTGCTCAACTCCTTTCTGTGACAACAAAGAGTTGCCCCATATAGAGATGCTGAAGTCACTCAAGGGTACAAGGCAACACTTTGCAGGCTCTTCACTAATCGTGACAGACGAGATGCAGTGAGGGATAAGTTCATGGGGTTTGCATGCTCCAACAACTATGGTCTTGATCCTCTTCGAGACAAGTATATGGTCGATGCTCATAGTTGGTGGTACTTCCATGGCCAATCATACACATACCCACAACCTCTTGCGATCAAAATTTTATCGCAAGTAAATTTTATAAGAAAAAAACTTTTATCTTCTAAGTTTTATTTATATTGTAGTTTTATAATTTAATTTTGTAACTCTAACTCTCTATTTTTTTCTTAATAGGTTGCTAGTTCATCTTCATTTAAGAGGAATTGGAGCACATACTCCTTCATCCACTCAATAACGTGCAATAGACTACACTCAAAAAAGGCAAAGGACTTGGTGTATATGCATTCAAACTTGCAGCTCCTTGCACACAAACAAAGTGGCTACAAACAAGGGGACACAAGGAAGTGGGATATTGAACCAAAGCGTTATTGACTTGGATGTTTCCACTGCCCACTTTGCTGCACTTGATGTTGATGATGACTATGAGCCAACTAGTGAGCAAGAGAGTGCTAGTGCTACTGTTGGTACTAGTGCTAGTGCCAATGGCACCATTTGTGGTTCCTCTAATTTGCCACTACACACATCATCTAATATGGATGGTGATGATGATATTTTTTATGGCGCATATGATATTTGATCAATGATGGCTGATTGTTGACACTTGACATTATTATTTTTTAATTTTAATCTATATCATGACATTCGAGTTTGACTAATATTTGACTATTAATATGGTGTATTTTGAACTTAATTACTGCTGCAAATATGTATATATTTCTGATTTTATATGTTTTTGTATCAACAAACCCAACCCCAAAAACAATTTTGACCAAACCCTCGAACCTGAACCGGTAACTTAGGAAAAAAGCATATGATAGCATGTCTTGACATTGCTGAAATTTTTGGAGAGGTTTAGTTTTGCTAAGGAATGGAGAGATTGAGTTTATCTCTATTTCAGTTTTAACCAATCGGATCCTCTCCAGGTTTTTCTCAACTAGACAAGGATTAAGACAAGGAGATCCACTATCACCTTTCTTATTCATTATTTTAGCCAAAGTTCTAGGTTGAACATTGAGAATGGAAATTTTAGGAAAATGGTTAAAGGTGTCAATATTACTTCAAATGCAGAGAATATCTCTCATCTCCACTATGTTGATGATACATTGTTGAATTTTACACAATTATGAGGAAGTTGTTGGTCAAAAAATAAATATTAATAAATCCGTGTTTTTTTTGTAAATGAGAATTGTAGTGAAGTACAAAAAATTCTTGGTTTTGAATTTGGCAAGCTTTCTAGTGCTTACTTAGTAAAGCTCTTGATTGTTAAAATTATAAAATAGCCTCCATTGAAGAGTGTAAAGAATTCAAAATAAGCTTTCTACTTGGAAAAGAAAGTGGATTTCCCTAGCAAGAAGGATTCACTTGATTAAATATTCTCTTGCAGCTATTCCGGTTTATATAGAATTCTCACTAAAATTTCTGAAGCAACTTTTGATATTCAAAGGTTTTTCTTGGCGGGTTGAGGAGAGGAGGCGGGTCAGAGGGAGCATGAGGGAATAAGGGGAAGAGAAAACATAGTTAGGTTAGTTGGGTTCAAGTGTGTCACCAAAAATGTTGTGGAGGTCTTGGTTTTCGAAATAGTAAAATTACAAATGAAAGCTTTGCGTATGAAGCTTTTGTGGAGAATATATTTGAAGAGTGATAGATTACAAAGCAGAATTATTCATTCAAAATATTTAGACAAAATTGGAGTCGGTCAGGTCTTCTCCCAAAAATCACTTCCTTAAGGATCACTAATTGGAATTTTTAAAATCCTAGCAAAGATTCTTGATAAGCAAGTTAAGATGGAATTCAGAAATGGAGTTATTGTTGGTGTGAATGTCTTGTACCTAGCTAATTTACTCACTAGGGAATTAGGGGGCATATTCACATGTTAAGTTGACTTAGGATATAAGATTCCTTCTAGAAGTCTTAGTTGTCATGTCTAGACTTTATTTTATCCTAGGTTGTTATGAGTTAGTTGTCATGTTATAGGATTAAGGCACTTGTCACAATCTTGTCTAATCCTATCTATCACCTTGTCTTTATAAGCAAGGCATCTCATGTACATTTTTGTATTCAACCATTATTCAATATTGCATTGGTGAAGCAAGCTTTCTTGCCATTTTCTCTCTTGTGGAAGATATTTTGGTCTAGCAACTGTTCTTGGGAGTGTTGGGGAGTCACCATTAACTCCCACAGTTATGGTAGATTTTTGGAAGGAGACATGATTAATGGATATTCCACTCTCAAAACTGAACATTTTTTGGAGACTAAAGGATCATCATTAGTAGAATTTGGGGGAATAGAGTTTGTGACTATTGGGAAGAGATGAACAACATTTAGCACTAGAAATTGATTCAAGAACCTTCCCCCAAGTTAAAGGACTCAACTTCTCAATTAAATTCATTATTGAGCAAGTGGCCTATCCCATCTTTGGATACGAGAGAATTTTGTTTGGACTGGTAGGATTTAGGGCAGGGTAGATGCTAAGAGTGTTTTAAATATTTCTTTAAGGGAGGACAATAATATGAGCAATTTCTCACAGCATAAAATTTGGATTTTCTTTGATCTTCCAAAAGCTAATGTCTTTTCATGGTTGGCTGCAAGGAAATAAGTATTAACGTATGATAGATTGATAAAATGAGACGGAATGAGCCTTTGACATGTTTTCAATGTGGTTCATGGGAGAGTCCAGCAGTCAATCTTTTTACTCATTGATCTTTCTTCTCAATGTTGGAAAAGGGTTGTTGAGAAACCTTACATGGGTGTTTTCAATGGATGTTAAAGATCTTCTTTAATGTTGGTCCCTAAAGATCAAAAGTAAAGGCTTAAGAAAAATTTGGGATCAATTAACTTTAATCCTCATTTGAGACATATGGGTTGAAAGAAATGGGAGAATTTTAAATATCATACACTTTTAGTGCTTATAATTTGGAATAAAATTGAGGCATCTTTACAAGAATTAGGGGATACATGATGTGATCCGAATTGGACAATTCATAGGAGGGAAGAAGGATAGCTACAAGCTTGGGTGAATTTAAGGTGGCTGTAAACGATGAAAGTTGTAATGAGCCAGGTAGGAGTTGTCTTCCCCTTTGGAAACCCCCAAATATAGGATAGATTACATTAAATTTTGATAAAGCAGCCAAAGGTAATACTGAGCAAGTTGGAAGAGTATTACTTTTCCATAATAGCTCACAACAACCTCTTTTCATCCTTTCTCTAGATAATAGATCAGGATCTAATAATATGGTTGAAGCTCTTCCCTTGGTGTCAAGGTTATCTAAGTCTATTGATAGAGAATGGAAGAAGTTATAGGTCAAAGAAGATTCACAATTGATTATTGAAATTATGAAAAGTGGAAGATGTAATTCCTCGATGTTAAACAATGTGCCATCCAATGCACAATCTCTTCTTTAAAAAATTGGTGACATCAACTTTTCTTATACCAAGAGAAAAGGTAATAGCATGGCAACTTGGGCAGCAAATGAAGTATATTTGGTATCACAAAAAGACTTGTTCAATCTCAATTGGAAAATCAATTTCCTGAATCCAGCACAATTTTCATTGGTTAGTGATTTACAATCTTGCATAGAAGAGGAGACATGAAATAAAGGGTTTATATTTTAATGATCGAAATATTCATCATTAAAATGTGGATTGAAGATGATGCTACAATAGATCACTTTGAAATCAGCTGCGAGAATGTAGGGAGCCAAATATCATTGCACTAGGTGGAAAGCAGTAGCTAGGTATGTGTGGCTTCATTGATGTCAAATCAGGGTTGTCAGGAGGAATGAAGTAAATGGGGATGTATACCTTTAAATGCCCTACTTTTCACTGGTTTGTTGTCTTCTTTTACCTGCATTGGATGCTCTGAGAAAGTGTGAGGTGTCAAGATGGATGGAAGGCAGGATGAAGAATAGGAAGACGATGAAGAAGGAGGTAAAGATAATGGAGGAAGAAGGGATGCCACAGGAGCAGGCCCCTGAAATCCTGAATGTCACAACAGTGACCGTGAATTTTATGGATTATATTTCTAAGGAGATCACCACACCGTGCATGAGAATTTGGATGCTCAGCATGTGGACATTGGTGAAAGAGATGGATGGGAAATCATTAGTTAACTTGAGAGCATCCATAGCTGATCTCCTGCTTGATCCTGGGCAGTTAATCAAGCAGCAGAATGTGTTTGATCGGGCTAAGCGCCTCAGCTATATGACTATGCTTTCAACTGCAGCAAGTTCCTTTCTATTGCACAAGAATATTGACGGAGTCAATGCTTACAAAGAGAAGAATGCAAAAAAGAGAATGCACCATTTGCGTCTGTTGCTGGATAAGCAAGGTAAGCTTGAACAAAATAGTTAGCTGTCTAAATTTAAAGCGTTCCTCTTCTGAGCTCATCCAAGAAGTTACCTGATGCAAGGAAGATTCGGAAGCGTCCACAATTAGGGTGGACAGCTCTAATTAAGGAGATGACTGTTTTATAAGTTGAAGGTTGCAGGAGGTCTGTGTAATTTACCTTCCCCCACCACCTTTTTGAGCATATGAAGAGTATGGAATGGATGGATGTAATTTGTCCTTTTTCTTGAAAAACTGATGAACCATCTTCTAAAACAATTCTTTTAGTTTTTTTGGCTTTTGTGATGGTGCAAAGATGATATAATTTTTTGGGGGATCTGGTAAACTTGCCGTTACCAAAATCTGACATTTTGACACCACTGATTTTGCACCACTTGAGAAAGATCTTCAACTGTCCTAACCTCACTTAGCTAAATCTTGTCAAAAGCATTTTAGGGGTAGAAAGGATTGAGGATAACAGCTCTCTCCACTCCCGTGCAACAATCCTAGCAAACTTCACGGACAAGCTCTCCAAGGTGGTTCTGTTGGAGGAGGTTTGAGGTTGTCTAGAGTGTCTTTTGTTGCATCCAGATGCGAATTCAAAGGAGAAGGATATCCCTCTTGGTGAGGCAGTTGATCTTAAGAATTAGGGTCAAGATGGGTAGGGGATGAAGGCCATGCAATCAGAGCTGCTGAATGTTATTCTCAATTTGTGCAATCTCATGGAATTCTATGACGATTTGAATCATGTTATGAAGCATCTACTCATTTCTCACAACAAAGGGCAGTTGGAAGTATCAAGCGGCTTCACTTTACGTTGTCTTGAAAGTGGAAATCTGATGTGTGCAGTGAAGAGGGTAGAGGTTATAAAAGGAGTGTAGTTGATGTTAGTGTTGTAGCTGTGGGAGATATTTTTCTCCCTAATATATTTTTGGTTCAAGGCTGGTCGGCCTTCTTGATTTAAATGATATTTATTCCTTCTAAAGCCAACCTAGAAGGAAACTGAAATATACCGAGCCAAATTTTTTTCAATTTTTGAATTGCAAGTTACAATCAACAAGCACCCGTTAAGGTTAGCTCTAAACCAAAACAATGTTGAAAGCAACTCTAACCAGAATGTACACCAGGATCCCGATGTGGGTAAGGTGTGAGCATTGGTCAGAGGATCTTAAAGAAAAGCTGATACAAAGAACTCTAACCAAGAATGTGCCAGATGACGGCGAGCATATGGTCAGAGGATCCCTATCTATTACAATACTGAAAGCAACTCAACACCAAGTATGTGCTACTCAATTCAGGATGGAGATGAGGCGACCATATGGCGGAGACTTATGATATTACAATGCAATTCAAGTAAACAGGCGGCAAGCCAGCCTCTTCCACTTATTCAATGGGCATTTACAAGCATGAGATTAGCAAGAATAAGAAAGATGCTAACAGTACTACAGTTCAACTTACAATATAAGAGTTTTATCTGTTAAGCACAAGATAAGAGTGTTCTCAATGTTGCAACAATGTATAATGCTATCCTTATTGCTCTCAATGTCTCTCATTTCAAAATCTAACTCAAATGATGAATTCTATGCAAGCTGTTATGACAGAACAATGACTGAAACTGATAACCAGCAGTACAGAAACTCAATGAAATGCTCACAATTCACTCACTACTCACCCGAATTGCATGAAATCTGATGCAAATTACTCCTATGATGAAGGCGCCCAAGATGGAAACATAAAACAGAACTTAAATGCTGATATTTATTTCTTACACAAATTCCAATGACACTCAAAAGGGTACGGCTGCAAGGAGGGGCGATTTTGCCTTAATAAATTATAGACTTCAAATAAAATTCCCAAGCTTCTCTGAAAGGGGCGCCCTTACCTAGCAAATGCATGGGTAAACTACCCAAAACCAAAAGAAAATCACACAATGACTTATGAGCTAAAAACCAAATCTGCAACACAAACCAGCAACTCCATATTTTTTGATTATTTTGCAAATATAAGGATTACAATGCATAAACAACAGCTATAAGCAAACTCACTACAAAATCACTCAAAAGCAAGCAAACCTCTCCACTAGGTGCTATCTCACAAGCACGAAGTTGAGCCAAGCTAGGAGGCATTCATTCCTCGAAGCAGTCCAACACCATTTCGGCAGCATAACATTACTCAAGATATTAGATGATGCAAATGAAGCCCAAGACCTCCTTTTATAACTTTGTGAAGACTATCCAGAAGCTTCTAGAAACCCTGCTTTTCAAATTTTGAAGTAACTCCTTTTCCCTCCAAAGATGGCGTCCCTTTTTCTTTAATGAAATTTGACTTTAAAAATAATCTCTACCATAAGATAGGCGTCCACTTTCAAGCATTGTTTTTTGAGCCTTAGAAAAATATAAAATATCCCCATGAGGCGCCACGCCTCAAAGACCACCTTTAAAAACAACTTAAGTTCAATCACTAGGCTAAGGGGGGGGTCAACAGCAAAATATAACATTAAAACATGACTTTATTAAAATAATTCAAACTTATCTCTCCAATTGTGCCCCCAAGCCAAAAATGAATAAACCAACTGAACAGTCTGAAGTAGAAAGTCAACTGTAATGATCTGGACAATTTTTTTTGTTTTTCGCGATGCAATTACAATTCAACACGCACCCGTTAAGGTTAGCTCTAAACCAAAACGATGCGGAAAGTAACTCTAACCAGAATGTACACCAGGATCCCGATGTGTGCAAGGTGTGAGCATTGGTCAGAGGGTCTAATGCAGATGCACAACTGGAAAGGAACTCTAACCAAGAATGGCACCATATGATGGCGAGCATATGGTCAGAGGATCAATGCATGATGAACTTAAGTAACTGTTGACGTGGTTTTTGAGACCGCACCAACACAGAATAAAGTCTCCCAACGGACGCTCTATCCTCTCTTGAACAAAGTATTCAGCATGCTAAGATTGCGAGTAAGATCATGCTTTCAACTCCAAGGTTCCTTATGCTTAATAGGCTCACTTCATTCGATGTGATATTGCTGGTATTTTCAAGGGGACTTACACAATTGTTCGGCGGCTAACAACAAACAGTAGACTAAGGGCTTTCGTGTGATTCAAATGATTTGACAGATGAGCGCAAGTTTCCTAATTCTAACCGGAAATGAACTGAATTTAAAAAAGGGTGTAGGGCCTAAGAGGTTTATGTTCTATTCTAAATGCAGGATATGTGGAGCTCATTTCATTGAATTTCAACCAGATTTCACTCTAGCCTTCACGCTCTGGACAAATTGAAAATCGGTGCAATCTTCAAGGGATAGCAAAGATGTCTGCTATAATTTAACATACATACACCATCTAACGACGATATAAGTATGTAAACCACAACCGGTTAAACTCAATGTAATGTCCAGCCGTGACCACAAGCAAGGCATTTATCATCAACAAGCCGCTTAGTGGTATGGAATAAAAAGCCGCTTTATCTCCAATAAAACACCACACACCAAAGTAAGTTACTTGCATGAATTTAAACTACTTGGATACGAAAGGAAGAAGAAACCTTGCTAGCATTTCATGACAAGACTAATTCCATCATCAATGAAAAGATCTATTATCATAAAATGTGTTACACAACAATCTCCTCAAAAGTTTTCAAAGGGAAAACTTTCTCTCTTCTCCAAATTATGCAAAAATGCTCTACAATGCTACACTATCTAATTCTAATGCTAATACTCTCTCAATGTCTACCGTCTACTATTCCAATGTCTAATCTAATGCTAATGAATTACAAATGAGGGGGACTCCCCCTTTATATAGCTAGCCAAGTCCCAAAAGACGGCTAGGGTTACAATCAATAGAGTGGCCAGAATCGTGCCACCTCAGCCCTAAATAATATTTCCCTAAAAACCGCCACAGAGGAGAGTGGGGTAATAAATGCACCATAATGTCCACCATCATCCTTCTAGAAGATTCCATTTGTAGACGCGTTCACACTGTTCTCGATCTTCTTTCTTGGCGTTGTTCTTTGATTTCTTCCACTTGAGGGTCTTCATCTTCGTCACTTTGAGTTATACTAAGTCTTAACACTTAGCCATTTTCTTGCAAATTTTCCTCCTTCGAGATTGAAACTCATCTTCATCGTGTTTCCACTTCCAGACATCGTGTCGTGTTTCAACGCTCCTCTCCCGCAAAACGAAAGGCGAGAGGGGCTAGAATACTTGATATAAACTTAACTCACTCACCTGATCCTCACGCTCCAACTTTCAAGCGTTCATCGCCAACTTTGCGTTCAAGTTCATGCCTTAGACAAACTTCATCTTTGAGAAATTCATTTCACCTGCTGGAGCTCTGATAACCTCGATTTTATTCATTTCTGGCTCAAGTAAACTATCTTCACGAAGGATTGAAGCAAATTTACCTAGGCAGTTTCTTTCAAATTCATCATCTGGAGAATTTCACCTTGAAAACACATTTTCTTCATTTTGCCTTAGAAAATTTTCAAGGAAAACTTATCAATCCAGTGCCCATCAAAATCTTCATCCCAGAATCCCGACAAGCTGTGGAAGACCTTAAAATCAACTCCTCATCGGCAATCTTTGATACCCAGAAGAAAATTTTCTCCGGAATGCTTCGAATCCATGGGTACCCAACGAACGGGTTCATTTAATTTTCTTGAATTTTGAACCTTAGAAAATATTCTTTCAACAATTTTGT
>VDFB02055945.1:0-35710 GCA_007258455.2 Sequoia sempervirens
AAGTGGTTGAATATATATCTTGGGTTTGTGAAAGTAGTAATAGATGTTTTATAAGGTTCTGAATGCTTGTGAGAACTATACTAACATGATGAGACTAGGTGTCAAGCATGGTATACAGATTCACTATGTACCACATGGAGTTGGGTCATTTAGCCCCTAACCATTGATCTTCCTCGAAAAACCTAGACCGTAGATTCTTGTAGATACTGTACCAAGGAGGAGTTGCACATAAGTTGTGGAACTGAGTATTCTTGAGCTACAGTATATGGGTTTTAAGGGTCTATGGGCTGTTTTAAACTTTTGAGAATGCTATGTCATTTTTAGAATCATGGGGATTGAGTATATTCATTTTAAGAGAAATTTTGGATTAAGTTAATTTATTTAATTTAATGTTCTGTTATAATAAAAATAAGAGTATTGTAATATTTTGAAATATTTTGTAAAACAATTCTTTTGGTTTGTTTATGTTTCCACATTTTACATAAATGTGGCAGTTACAATAATTAATGAAATTTCTTTGTACTTCATGTTTTGATGAATGACAAAAGTTCAATTAGGTAATAGCATATTAAAATATTTGATCAACATTATTTCAAATAAGGTAAGAACATGCCAACTTTTCTTAGAGGCATTTTATCAAACATTTCATGTGGCTTGTTTATGCTTTCATATTTTCTATGCATGTCGACAAGGGCAGGTGCAACTATGACATTTGGCGAAACTCTTCTATCATTTAAGCTTTGACAGGTGACAAAAATCCAATCAGATAATGACATATTAAAGTTTTCAATCAATATTGCTTCAATTAGATAAAGATATGATAACATGTCTTTAAAATATTTTGGCAAATAATCCACATTGCTTTTCTATGCTTCCATATTTTCCATACATGTCTATGAGGGTAGTTGCAACTTTAACACTTAACAAAATTCTTATATTCTTTATGTTTTTACCTTTAATTAAGCTTTTTGTTTTCACCTTTAATTACTAAAGTTTGACAGTCAATATACACCAACATGGTAACTACCATAGACATGATAGCCATGATTAATAGCCATGATTAATTTTAAGATATCCATCACAATATGATTATTACATAGAACTTGGCCATTAGTTTATCTTCCTATTTACCCAACCAAAAAGTAGGAAGAAGAAATGTGACAACAGAAAATCGAATAATGAAGCCCACACGCAAACTCGAATTATTGACAAATCCAAGAAATTATTTTGTCAAATTAGATGTTATCATATCTATACTCAATATAATCATTTTTATGTACATCTCTTTTTAGCAAAGAAACGTGCAGAAGTGTGTTTTAAATTTTTTAATTTAAGCTCATTATCTATTATTTTGCATCTATTGTCCTCTGGCTCTGTCACATTCGTTGCTTCTTGTGAATCTCACTTTATTTATTTTTAACAAGTTTGATATTTTTTTACAAATACAGAGTCTAAATCAGAAGTAAACAGTAAAGAATATATAGTATATAGTATTTTTATTGGGAAATAAATTTTAGATATAGGATTTATAATAAAATAAAATTAATTATTTAGTTTTTAAATATATTCAATAGATAATTAAAAGTTGTATATGAATATTTAAAAAAAAATATATATAATATATTGAGAGATATTGTTTCGAGGTTTTGACATATATAAGTGGAATAGACATCTCTAGAAGGATATATGTTGCATTTTATATAGATTATTAAAGATATATATACTAGTAACATCTACATTTGCAACATGTAAGACATTAAATGAACCCTAACCATAATTGAACCTTAGCGCTAACCATAATCCCAAACTTTATCATAGAACCCACAACTTAACCAAACCCTAATTGAAGCCCAATTAAACCCTAACCCTAAATGAGTCTTAATCCTAACCCTAATTGTACCATAAATAAATCCTAACACAAATTGAACCCTAAATCTAACCCTAATTGAATCATAATTAAATCTTAACACAAATTGAACCCTAACTCTAACCCTAATTGAACCGTAACCTTAACCCTAAGGAAATCATAATCCTAACCCTAAACATAACCCTAATTGAACCCTGAACCTAATCTTGAACCATACTTGAATGCTAACCCTAATTGAACCCTAACCTTAATCCAAAGTAAACCCTAACCCTAAACCTAAACATAACCTTAATTGAACCATAATTTTAACCCTAAACATAACCCTAATTGAATCTTAACCTTAACCCAAAGTGAACCCAAACCCTAATCTTGAACGTAACTCTAATTGAACCCTAACCCTAACACTAACCCTAAGATTTATTATAGAACCCTAATTATAAGCCCAATTCTAACATTAATCATAATTATAGCTTAACTATAATTGAATCCTAACTATAATGCAAGCATAACCCTACTAATTAAAAATAAAATTATAATAAATCACCCCCAAAAGAATTGATTCATTCCATTTAAATATTAAATATAAAAAATATACAATAACAAAGTTCTTACTCAACTCTTAAAAAATGTGTAATTATTAGCCGATAGGCTACATATAGTGTGAGATTTGAGTCTGAAACAAGTCTCTACAAACCACTTGTTGAGTCATCCAAAAACAATGGTAAAAGCCTCCAAAATCTCACTTATCACACAAAAGCTAAATAAATATTGATTTGACAATTGGATGGGAATATTCTATTTCCATTTGCAAGTGTTTTTTTTGACAATTTGATGGCAAGTTTCTTTTTTCATTTGCATTGCTTTATGTTTTAAATTTGTATGCAAAAATTTCATAATGAGATCATACTTAATTTCTTTGAGGAAAAAATCTAAACTTTTCTAAGTTTATTTCATTCCATTATTTAGCATTTATTACTAGCTTATCTATCTTAATATTAATCTATATAATATACATCCACATATATTGTTTTGGAGGCATAATTTTTTCATAATAATGATATTTCAAAATTTCTAAAAAAGGAAAAAAAATACATCACCAAAGACATATATTATATAGATTATTATTAATTACGCTGAGGCGTATTACAATGGCGTATACTTAATTTAATTATAGTAATTATTATAATACATTAGTATTTATATAACATTATTATTTATATAAAATATGTGCTTCTTAAGGCACTTATTTTCATCATTTTTTTTCATTGCAACAGTAGTATTTTCATCATTCGTAGAATTATAAAGATTTTTTTTATTTTATAATATATATTTATATATATTTATACGTTATTGTTATTTTATAATATATATTTATACATTATTTTTATTTTATTATTTTATAATATATATTTATATATATTTATACGTTATTGTTATTTTATAATATATATTTATACATTATTTTTATTTTTATTACGCATCCAAAAATATTTGTAAGGAAAAACTAATCAAGTTAAATTTGACGTGCAAGTGGCCGTCATGTTGGTTTTTTAGATTTTAAAATCAATTTAATTAAAAAAATAAATTAAAACTAAATACTCTTGACATGCAATTCCATATCCACTCTTAAATCTTATATTCTTATCTTTTTAAAAAAAATGAGATTTAAATCAAATACTTTCCGATTTAAATGATTTTATAATTTTTTTAAATGCATTTTTAAGTATCATTTTAGAAAATGAAATGGTTTACATGTAAAAAAAGGAAAAAATAAAATAGAAAGATTGTTTTTATATCTAAATTTAAAATGAATATGAAATTTTATTTAATTCATTTGTATAGATAATCACTACAATATAATTAATTATTTAAAAACTAAATAATATATTTTTTATTTAAATTGTAGAAATTAGAATTTGATTTAATTTTAGAATGAAATTTAAGTTTTCAAGATATTGTGGTGATTTCTCTTGCAAACATATTAAAGAGATTTAAATTATTTTATGATTTTTTTAAATGCATTTTTAAGCCAAGAGGTAGTCACACATTAGAAATGGAATTCCTTAGCTTTAGCTTCAATTTTTTGCTTGTCTTTTGCTTTAAAACTAGTTCAATGCTTTGCCATCTTTCCATTATTTAGATGCTTTGTTTAGCTTTATTTATTCATGCAACCTATTTGCATGAGTTTTTCTTTATTGTTGTTATCTCTAAAACTCTTTATATAAGAGATCATTGTGACAAATTTTGATATTCAGTTGAATAATATTGTAGTTGAACAATTATAATCTACTTGTGTTTCTAACATGGTTAGCAATAACTGTGAAGATGAACTACAATTACAATTCAATGAATGGAAATGCTCTAGGATAGTAGATGACCTGATGAAATCCTAACCTAAACGTGGGCTAAATCACCTGCAAATGAGTGGGCTACTGTGGGTGATTGAAATTCTACCCTTTCCCAACACTAAGGATTATACTTTCAATATCATCAAGGTTGAGCAATTGGAATCCCCTCTTCATTTTTCTAAAGCAACGCTAGCAAAATTTGATTATTTCTTACTACAAGGCGCATCCTCATTCTTTAGATGAGGAAGAAAATGGTAAGAAATTTTGTTTTGGGAGGAGGTTTGACATAACTTATTTCTCTAATTTTTTTATATTTTTCCTATTAAGGGTTTACGAAGTAAAGGTTTGGTTTGCATCCTTAGTTTTTTTCTTTTAATTATTGAGTTGTATTTGGTGCATTTGCAGTTGGTTTCATAAATATAAGCAACATATTAACTGGGAAGTTCCTAGCTAAGATTCGTGCCAATAATCCAAATGCATCTGTAATCAGAAGTATTGTACACAAAGCTCTTGAAGACATCACTTTCCCTTTTCTATGATGAGGAGCAGAATGAAATATATACAAGAAATAGGCATGGTTTGGTTCATGTATGTTCAAATTGAGTTACCCACAAAGCATGCAAAGCAATGCATTCTTGATTGCTTAAGGATCTGTGGTTGTAAGTTGATAGTAGCAATACCAGTTGTTCGATGTAATCCAAATTATGTTGCATGCTTCCATTTATTATATATCAGAGTCTATAAACATCAAGCATAGATTACACAGAACGGGGCATATAAACTATGGAAGTTTTATTTTTTCAAAAATCACAATCATGGTGAATGTATGTTGTAGACGAATGTCCCTATGTGTCCCTTGTAAATCTGTATTTTGAAGTACAACTCACAGTTTCTACCATGTAATTGTTTTTAAGGTAATTTTACCCATGTTTAATTTTTTTTGCCCTCATGTAATTCTCAATTTTTGTTGGCTTATGTATTTTTCTTTGCCCACAAAAATTATGTAATCTCTCCTTCCCCTTACCATCTCTCTCCTTTTCCATCCTTCCACCTCCTTCATCTCCTTTCTTTGTTTTCACCAATATTTCGGGGGTTAACCTTCAACCTTCCCCTTTATCTTCTTCTGCTCCTTTCATTGGCCTGAGGATTGACATTCCATGAAGGCTCCTCATCGAGGAGATGTTACAATGTCAGAGGGATCTATTTTGTAGTCCCTTCGACATTTTGATGAACGAAAAAAAGGGAATTTTCGAGGAGACAGGTGGATATCGGTGGGACCTTGAGGCTTGTCCCTTCAAAATTATGATGGATGGAAAGAGATGATATTGGAGGGACACACAAATATTGGCGGGACCTAAAATGTGGTCCCTTCGATATCCCTATGGAGTTGTATCGAGGAGATATTATGATATCAGAGTGAGCTGAAATGTGGTCCCTTCAATATTTTGATGGAAGACAAGATCTCTTCATCAGAGGGATAGGTAGATATTAACAATACGTTGATGTTGGTCCCTTTGACATCCAAATAGGATGGTGATAATGGTGGATGGTGAATGTTGAGGCGACACGTGTCTTTGTGGTCCCACACCTTTTTCTAATAGTATCGAAGAGAAGGATGAATATCGATGAGACCCTAAAGTGTCTCAGCTTGATATCTTGGTGTGCCTTTGATAGTGTAAGTGCCAAATAGAAAATCAGTAAGCTGCATTAAGGTGATAGGTATTTTTTGAAGAGACAATCTCAGGGGTCTGTTTGATATCCTGATGTCAATTTTTCCAACGGTGCAAGAAGGAATGCTAGTGGGTCCCAATGAAGAAACAAGTGACATCGAAGTGACAAAGGGATATCAGAGGGAGATAAATTATAGTCCCTTCGATATTTTGATGGAAGCTTGTTGGGAGGAAAGGCGAATATCAGTGGGACCAAGAAAATTGTCCCCTCAACACAGTGAAGTCCTAGTGATAGTTGCATCATGTTTTTTCTAGGCAACGCCATTATTGCATAGCAACTCCCTAGCTACTAGATCTAATTTTTATGACTTCAAGGGACAATTTTAATGCATTTTCTGACTCCTCCAAGTGGACTTTTGGCAGCCATACTCATTCATTTTTGCACACTACTTCATGATTTCTAACAAATCCCTTACCCATATCCTTGATTTCGTGGGGGATTTTGGACAACTTTTAGGAAAATATTTCTTTGAGCAGATATTTCTTTAACTACTAACCCTAGCTAGGTTAGGGTCGGGTGTATTTATTGCATTTATGCCTAAACTATAAAGGAAACATGTGTACATATTTTTAGGGTTCTTCTTTTGGGATCCTCTCATAGTTTTCTTTTGCAAACCTTGCATCTTGCATTTTTCCATTGTAAATTCTATATTTTGTGCCTAATATTGATAAAATTTTACTATTATCATAAGTATTTCTTGTATATTTCTGTAAAAATCTCTTACCTTCATGTTTGAATGCTTGTTTCAGTCTATTTGATGATATTTTGTGCAATCTAAAGCAAAGAAGAAACACATTTCTATCTTGGTGCATCACCTTCTTTCTATTTTATGTTATCTTTATATCCCTTTTCCTTTGTGAGTTATTAGATTAGAGTAGTGATAGGGTTTTCATTATGCTAGGTTAGACCAACACAATTGCACTTAGTTTAGAAGAGGAAGCCAACCTTCTCCAGAGATTCAACCTCATTCGCACAAGGTCCCACAACCTCAAGGTTGTTTCCATTGTGTCATTAGAACATTGAACTCTTGTTTAGTAGGGTGCAGTTTTATGTGACAAGACTAACTTGATAAGACTAGGTGTCAAGCATGAGATATAATATCCAAAGAATTCACTATACCACATGGATTTGGGTCATTTATCCCCTAACCATTGATCTTTCTTGAAAAACCTAGACTATAGATTCTTGTAGATAGTGAACCAAGGAGGAGTGCTACATAAGTTTTGGAACTAAATATTCTTGAGTCATAGTATATCTAATAGGCTTCTAGGGTCTATGGGTTGTTTTAAACTTTGTGAAGGCTATGCCATTTTTGGACCCATGGGGATTGAGTATATTCATTCTTAGAGATATTTTGAATTTAGTTAATTTATGTAATTTTATTTTGTTTTATATTGAGTAAATTGTGATTACTCTATTAAATATTATAAATTTTAAAATTTAGAATATAAAAAAAAATTTAAAAAAAATTGAAAAAAATTCAATCTAAATTTTTAGGATCTAATTAATTAACACGATTTCAATCAATATTGTTTCAACAAAGGTAAGGGTATTGTAACATTTCAAGGCATTTTTTCAAATAATTCACTTGGTTTGTCTAGGCTTCCACATTTTGCATGCATTTCTATGAAGGAAGTTGCACTTGCAACTACAAAAATTAATGAAATTCCTCTATTCTTTATTCTTTTGTAAATGTAAAAGTCCAATTAGATAATGATATTAAAAAAATTCATCAACATTATTTCTAATAAAGGTAAGAATAGGACAACATGTCTTGGAGGAATTTATCAAACAGTTCATGTGGCTTGTTTATACTTCTAATAAGGAAAGAATAGTACATGTCTACAAGGGCATATGCAACTACAACACTTGAAGAAATTTATTTATCATTTAAGATTTGATGGATGCAAAAAATGCAATCAAGTAATGACATATTAAACAAGAGCTGCAGAGCAATGAAGTTCCTACCAAAATATTCTAGAATAGTTTTATTTTAATTTGTTGTGGTTGGAAAGTTTTAGCAACAATAGTCAATATGATGGAGAAAATTACAAAGAGTAAAGTAGAAATATATAGGCCTCTTTGATGCTTGACTCAAGAAAGTGACATACCCAAGAGGTCATCAATTGACTCTTAATCAATCCCAATGAAGAGGTGAGTTAATTTAGTGTAATTGAATCATAGGTGGAATTGACTAAATAGAACTGACACCTAATTAATGTCAATTAAGGATTGATGAGGTAGTGGTGGGGCTTGTGTACCTCAAGTGAAGTTGTAGCTATGTCATTATTTCTTATATCCAAAGTAAACTTTATTAACTAAGTCCAATATTACACTTTGATAAAAACTATCTTAGAAAAAGTATAATATTTAGACCAACAATTTTTCTAATAATCCAAAACAACAACAGTATGCACACATGCAAAATAAGAAGAATCTTTCATAATGGAATAGATTTGAAACATAATTAATGACACATGGATAGGAATGGTAAATGACATAAGTATGCAAACAAGGTTGTTTCAAAGGAGCAATCTTGAGTAAGAAGAAATGTAAACAATAAAAGAGAGATTTCTATGACAAATGCACTAGTTTGAACTTTGTAACTTCAATATATAGGTAACATTCTCCATGTATTCTTCGAAGGAAGGAAAATATTTATGTTGAACCCATTTTGCTTCCTTGGTGTAGGATGCCAGCTACATTTCCCACTAGAAAATTACATGACAAGAAGCTAAGTAAAATCCTTTAAGAAAAACACTAAAAACTGAAAAACATGGTGAATTTGGTCTATTGAATACATAGTAGGTTCTGAAGGTAGCGTAATACATCACACTCTTTTGTCTTCCTTCTTTCCTCTACAATTTCATTGACTGTTTCATAGAAGCCCATGAAGTAGATTGTCATTTCCTTTAGCATGTGGTCCACCAGTGACAGATCCCACCTAATGAAATAGCCAAGTTTGGCTTAGATGATTGCATTGAATCTTTTCTTTAGCAAGAAAAAATGGAAAAGAGAATCAATTCAAACCTTTTAACTTTTTTAGAGAATAGCATCATGTCATTGATTGATCCCTATGCTTCATAAAGATCACTGAGAATGAAAATAAAGATTGAATTTTTTGAGGAAACAACTCTTAGGGTAGCAAACTCTAGCTCAAACATGGTCACTTCCACTCCAAAATATATTTCAACCACGCACTCGGTTGTGAAATTAAGTTTTGTGAAACAAGAATATTTCCACCACCTTTACACACAATAATGAGATGATAATTGTTTATCATCTTCCTAATTTTATTCTTTTAAATTATCTTTAGTAGATCACAAAATGTTAACTAGAATGACCCACAATTTTTTAAAAAACTCCATAAATCAACGTTATTTGTTTGTTGTTTGAAACATTGGATAGAAAACAAGGATGTAATTGTGATACAAGATAATGCAGGCTAACTTAAGTCTAGATACTACTAGCATTATGGTGAGACCATTGTATATAAGCATATAGCAAACAATGCAAACTAGGAAGATGTTTACTCCAAAAGGACATGTAATAAGAAAAGATAGGGAAAATGAACTACTTGACAGAATGACTCAAATAGATGTCCTCTCAAGGAGGGAAATGATTGTAGGATATGTACAAAATGCATTTGTTGAAAAGGCTTCAGAAATTTTCAAGAAAATACAATTGGCATGTGTAAAGTTTTAAATGCATTTGTTGAATGGTATTTTCTATGGGAACTTTAGGACCTCTAAACTATTGACATCAACTCTTTTAGGATGTATTCCTTGACATGACCAAATGCTACAGCCTCAAACAAATTCAATGCATAGATTTTTCTCCAAATAGTTAAAAGCTTGAATACTAGCTTTCTACTTTGTCTGTCTAAGCAAACCTTGTATATTAGCCATAAGAGAAAATTCTAATTTGAATTTTTTGAAAAACACTTGGTAAGGAAAAGAAACATAAATTTCATGATATTTACTGATGTTTGTTCCTAAATAACTCTACCATGCACAAAATTCCCTAAGGAATTTATAAAGGAATCAAAAATAGAGTGAATGCTCTTGGTTACAAAAGTGAACAAGTCAAAGAGCACTAGCAAAAATGGCATCATTATTATAGAAACATGTTATCACATTCTTATTAATGTTAGCACAATCACATACATAACTAATGTGAGAACTTTACAACTCAATACAGTAATGGCATCCTAGTTTTAGAAAAGGAGGCCTCTTTACAATTTCCAAAAAGTTACCTTACACAATAGTAGGAGTTAGTGCAATTTCCAACCAACAACTCGCAAGTACCAAATACATGTGCTTAAATTCTAATCACAATGGTAAAAAACTATTCTTAATTACTAAAAAAACATTCTTAGATTCTATTTACAATTTCAAACATAAAAGAGATGCTAAATGACATAGTTTGTAGAAGACAATAACATATGGAATTTTTTTGATAGATAACTAGGAGGGGAGGCCACTATTGGGGAGCTAGGTTGTGGCTCAAACCCAGGCCAGCATTGGGAAAGTCTGAGGGCTCTAACACTGGACCCAACTCGCATGTCCCAATTAAGGACTTAATAACATTAAGATTGGAAAAAACAAAAACCTATGCTCAATTTAGATTAGGGCTTTAACTTCCCAATTGTTAGTGGTTCAATTGCTTTGGTCTTGGTGACATTTCCATTCCAGATGAGAGGCCCTTTGTGGAATTTATCATTACTCAATGGTGTGACTGTCAAGCTACTGCGACAGAGAATGTATTTGGGGTTCAAGATTCTAAAATGAACTATTCTTTAACATAAGTACCAAAGCCAAACTATCATTTACTGAAAGGTAAAGCAAAGCATGATGTTTTGGGCTTGACTGGGGCTTTCCTAAACACACTCTGCCATGAAAGAAAATTTTAATGTGAAGCTAAAGGATATAAATCAAAACAAAACAAAACAAATATTAATGGAGAGGAATACTTTTGCTAGTGCACGCACGAAGATATTGCAGATGTTTGTTTATTTGCTTTCAATTTTAAACTATCAGCTTTCAATTGTTGGTTTGTTTCCTCTGAATTTTAAACATCAGCTTACAATTATACCTGTGCAAAGTCAAATACTGTTAACAATACAAGCATACTTAACAAAAAGAGTTTGTAAATATTTTTAATTGAACATGTGAAATGCTTGAACTACCATGAGTTATGGGGATGTGACAAATTATGTAGGTGCCAGTGATAATGAAGCCTCAAACACTGCTACTTTATCACCATGCTACTCTTCACTGGTAATATTTAGATTTCATTACAAATCCATAAAGAAATAGTTGTGCCCACCACGTTCATTCCAGCTAACAATGCCCACTATTATCACACGTTGGCTTTCCATCTACCCACTATTATCGTCAATATGATAACTTTAACAATATACAAGTATTCGTTAAATTAAAAAAAAAAATCTCAACTCTCATTGGTTAGAAACATAATTAATAATAATAATAACTAGTAATTACTAATATGTGTAAAATAATTATTGATATTGAAAATTTGAGATTCAATTTAATCTAAGAAAAAAATAGATTTATTAGTTGGATTATTGACATTTTAAAATAATTATAGAATAATAGTTAAATTAATAGTTGGATTACTTAGCTTAATAGTTAAATTAATATGTGTAAGATGATTATCGATATTAAAATTTTGAGATTCAATTTAATGTATGGAAAAATATATAATAGATTTAATAGTTGGATTATTGACATCTTAAAATAATTATGATTTTGAATTTTTGAGATTCAATTTGATTAAAATAGTTAAATTGGATTAAATAAAAATTTTGACATACAATTGTTACTTAGCTTAATGGTTAAATCAAATGAAGTTTTTATATAGAATAATTAACAATTTCCAATTTTAACTTTCATATTTTTTGCATTTCTAGATGTGCAAACATTATTAAGGAAGAAGTGGCCAAAAAAATGCCTAACAAAATAATTGCAAAATCAAAATATTATGTTCAATTTTGTAAAATCCGTCCTTATCGCGTAAATTTTTTTAGCCAATGATATTCAAGAAAATTAATTTTTAAAATTAGAAAAGTTAAAAATTATGCATTTAACTTTAGAAAAAACTTCAAATATAATGTATGAAAGAAAATAATCAATTTTGATTGGTTGAAGTTCAAAATATTAATAACTAGTTAGGATCTGGTGGTGCCTATGGTTTTATGGCGGTGCCTTTCCTGGGAGAAACTAAAAAGCAATAAATATTGCTTCAAAATAAAATAAAGGCATGATAACATTTTTTTGAGGTATTTTGTCAAAACAATTTATATGGCTTGTCTATGCTTGCACATTTTCTATACATGTCTATAAGAGTAGTTGCAATTATAACACCTAACAAAATTCCACTATTCTTTATGCTTTGCTGGCTGACAAAAATCAAATTCAATATATAAAAAAAATAAAAGATATTATATATTGTTCATAATGCAAGTACATATCAGATATTTATAGATGGTTTTCCCTCTAGTCTAATAAGAGCTTTCCTAGTCATCAACAAAACATTACTAGTGAACAAACATAATTATAAAAAAAATCTTAAGACAATATATATACAATCTCAAAAATAATTTTTTTATTTTCATTTACTATTTTTTTAACTTAATTATTGAAACTTCTATTTTTACTTGAAGTTTGACAGTACTTACTATTTTTTTAACTTAATTATTGAACCTTTTGTTTTTACCATTAATAACTGAAGTTTGACAGTCAATATATACCAACATGGTAACTACCATAAACATGATAGCCATGATTAATTTTATGATTTTTACATAGAACTTGGTAGTTGGTGATTAATTTATCTTCCACTAAACCCAACAAAAAAGTAAGAAAAGAAATGTGACAGAAGAAACTCGAATAATGAAGTCCACGTGCAAACTCGATTTATTAATCCAAAAAATTCTTTTGTCAAATTAGTTGTTATCATGTCTCCGGGCTGTCCTATTTACGGCTACAATTTTGTTTTTTTTTTTTTAAGTTTAATAAATTTTTATAAATGTAGAATTTGAAATTGGAATAGTAAAGAATATATATAATATGTAGTATTTTTATTGAGAATTTTTAAAAAAAATTGTATACAATTTTATTATATAATAATATTATTTAATTAATAGTGGTATAGAGCGATGGTTAAGTTCTGGTGGACAGCTTTCCTCAAATAATTAATAGAATACAATTTTATTATATAATAATATTATTTAATTAATAATGGTATAGAGCGATGGTTAAGTTCTGGTGGACAGCTTTCCTCAAATAATTAATAGAATAATTACTACTTTCAATATCTTTCTTCTTCATTGTGGATGAAGATATGACTTATTCTTGAACAAGGAGGCAGTTTTCTTCCTGTCAAAACACCCTTAACCTTATTGTTCTTCCAAAAACAAACTCCACAGGGAAGGACAACAGATACGTCTTGTCTCTGTTAAAAGCAAACAAGAATATTTTATCTTGCACAAAACTTGTTTGAAGTGTAGTTGATGACAACGTGATATTAAGACAAGACAACTACTTATCCTTAAAAAAGACACATAACAAGATATCACTCTACGGCAAAGTCATAGTTTGTTCTGTAAAAGTGGATGGGCCCATTCTTATATGAAAAACATGCAAAACTTTAAAAGTAGGTAAGGTTGAAGCATCAAAGGAGCATAAGAAATTTATTGTACTGTTTTCTTCAAGAGGGAAAAGTTGATGAAAGAAGCATCTTGCAATTTAAATGCATATTCAAAGGGTTCTCTTCAAGGTAGTTTATTCCTTCGGTCAGCTTCCAATATTAGTGCAATTTTTTGAGGAGGTACTTGTCTTTTCTTTCTTTTAGATACGGGAGTTGATAGAGTCACAGAAAAAGCAAACTCGTTAAAAATATTGATGGACATAAAATAAAATCATTTATAAATCATATTTAATAAATATAAAGTGTTTGTTTCTTTATGATAGAATGTGGTTGTATAAGAGTTTTTTTCAAAAGAATTTTTAGTTATATATGATTTCAATTCTTTTGATTGATGAGTCTTTACATTTATGTAATAAATATAAATTGGATTGTTTTTCTTTATATCAACATATTTATCTCAATATCATATTGATTTGATAGTCATTTGAAATTGTGTCATCGTTTCATTAATTCATATAAATAATTTAATGATTTTTACAATATTGTAATGGTAAAAAATGTATATTATGTGCTTTTACCTTTCATTTTGAACATATTTTGACAAGGTTATCTTATGTACACAAGTGGTGTATTCTAGCTTATATTTGGTAAATACCCTAAACTTTACTTAATTCCACCTACACACATCCTCAAGGACCAATCCAAATGTTTAATTTAGTCATTCATTATCCTAGGTCAAATCCACAGGTGTGGAACTAACCCAAGTTAGGTTTGTGGCATAGAAATAAACCCAACATTTTCAAAACTCAATTAATTTGTGCTCAAGTTGAATCCCTCTAGCTAGGAATTATGTATTGACTTAAGCATGAAATTTTGTTAACTTGTGTGCTAGGGTGAATTGTATTTAAGTACAAACCTAATTTATTTCAAAAACTATAGAAGAGACATCCTACAACATTGAATCATCATAGATCATTTGCATTGAATTTCTAGTTTATGTTAGGATCACAAGTATCATTGCATGTTTACTATATATTTGTAATCATTTGTACTAAATCATTAAATTGAAAAAAGGTGTTTAACTAATGGGAACATTCCTTGCCTAGAAAACTCCTAAATGATCTTTATTGACACCACCCCTTTTTAAATGTTGGTTCCAAACACTAATGTGAATAGATTTTTGATAGCAAATTTAACACACTTCAAATCCATATGCAAGACTTAGATATTTGGGCATATAGATCATTTGTGTAGCTATGAAGGGAACAAAAACATCAAATTTATTGGAGTCTTGAGGCATTTACTTGACAACTTCTAGAGTTCTAACACATTAGAAAATATATTAGCAACATATGTCATACAAAATCTTCATCAAGATTAGAGCTAAGTATCATTGACTTATTTATTTGAATTTGAGCATTTATTTCAATTCATTATAAATCACAACTCATTAATTGTAGGGTTAATCAATTATCATGTTTGATTATTTATATAGAAAAGGTCATTTTATTTTCCTTTTTATTTTAGTAATTTTTTTTATCCTACACCGCAATAGGTATTGGCCTTAGGGTTTTATTTCTAATTTCTTATTTAGTTTTTAGACCTGAGACTTTCTAATTTGTTAAGATCAATGTCAATATTATTTACCTTGTTTTATCCTTTTTTATTATTTTAAATTTTGTACTAATTTTATGTCAGTGTCTCATTGCCATCCTCTCTTCCCTTTGAGATGAAGGGGCCCCTTAATCCCACTATGGCTCAAATTTCAATTGATTGTGAGATCCTTACTACTAATATGATGGATAACAATTATAATGAGGAGAATGGTTATATTATGATGTGCACTTAGACCAAATAGGTAGATGTGATTTTTCTTTTGATGTGTAATTACTTTTCATGAGACTACCAAATTATCTAGTGTTGCTTCTGCATAATTGGTTGATGTTTTTCACTAGTTATTGATTTATAATCTCTATGGTTTAGAGATCCTTCAATGAGTTGGTACTATGGTTAACTCTTCAAGTTGTTTTCATGGTGCATCTTCCCCTCTTCCATCTATATTCTTCCTCCATTGTAACTCCAAATTCCAATTTTTCTCATGATATTTCTTCTAGTTTTATTCAATTTTCTTATGTACCTTCTTCTATTGGCATGTCAAGTCCTTCTCCTAATAGTATTTCACTTAATTTTCATATATCACCCCTCTAGTGTCATCCCTTCATCTTATCCTACTAATTCCATCACTTGGAATCTTATATCCTTTTAGGGACATCCTCTCATGTGGTTGGAAAAGGTGTCTCAACCTTATAATATTATATGTAATAAATATTCTTTGTAACAAGTGGGGTTCAAAGGGACCTCCAAATCGGAAGCTAAAAGCTTCCTCATGCTATTTTCAGCGACAATAGGGGATCTAGTGGGTGGAAGTCCCCTTAGAGAGGGTTTAGAGACAACAACCCTTAAAAAATTAGCCTTTTTTGGGTATTTTTCATGTTATTTTCTAAGCCCTTGGTTTTGGTGCCCATTGTATTGTAAACTACTTTATTGATGTGCCTACTAATATTTACAAATGAATTATAGGTAAATTATAGTATTTTTGTGTGTAATTTTAATGCTCCTAGCAAAATTGCTCCAAATTTGTAGTTGGTGATACTCTTGTAAAGATTGAGACTTTGTAGGTGTATTGTAATTATTGATTACCAAATAATATATTGAGATGTTTTCAATTATGGTGTTTTTTTCTTATATTCATGTTATTTTTGAAGCCCTTGGTTTTGGTGCCCATTGTATTGTAAACTACTTTATTGATGTGCCTACTAATACTTACAAATGAATTATAGGTATTATAGTATTTTTGTGGGTAATTGTAATGCTCTTAGAAAAATTCTCCAAATTTGTAGTTGGTGATACTCTTGTAATGATTGAGACTTTGTAGGTGTATTGTAATTATTGATTACCAAATAATTTATTGAGATCTTTTCAATTGTGGGATTTTTTTCTTATAAGGGTTTTCCCCACATAAATCATTGTGAATTATAGTATTTTTTTGTTTATTTCCTTATAATTGTATGATACATTTAATTTTTATACATACCTCCTCTCATAGATTAGTGTAGGAAGCTCATTACTCACCTCTACTTCCTTTCATTTGATATCATAGCCTAATCATTCCTCAAATGATATGTGTTAGGGACTGTAGACACTAAAAAATTTCCTAATTGATATCAAACACTTGAAACATATTTACTAACATCATTTCTTCTTTAATCCATCCTCTTTTTGCTTAATTGATTAAATTAGCCTAGCTATCTAATTAATTGCATCATTTTCATCTATTTGCCTAGTTAATTTTAATTCATCCCATTCATGCTAACATTTCATCTCGTTAAATTAAATACATGAAAATGTTTAATTTAATTCTCTAAGTCATCTTATTTAATTAAATAACCCTAAGTTATTTAATTAAATATCATTTCACCTATCTCCCATTTATTAAATCATTTAATTTAATAAATATCACTTTAATTCTTCAAATCCCCTAATTGCATAATTAAATCTTGTTTAATTAGCAATTAAACTAACTTTCCTCTAAGCAAAGGGAATATTCCCATGGAATATGAACCTTATCCCCTTTCTGCACAATTAAAACTTTGTTTTAATTTGTAAATTGCCTTTGTTCCTCACCCAAAGGAATTGTTTAAGGAATATTCTTATTCCTCCATCATTTGAAAAGGAATGTTTTCACTTGGCTTCTTAAGAAATTTTTAACCTTCAACCTGTTGAACAAGTCACCTTTGACCTATGTGAGCAGGTCAAAAGTGTGTTTGTTTGAGGCAAGTGTGAACTATTGATTAGAATCCCATCATGCATTCTCATCTGTTGATGAGAATCCATGATCCATGCCTCTCATCTCCTTCATCTTGGACCATTGATTAAAGTTTTTGATCTCAACCCTTCATTCCTCATTTGCTTTCCTATAAATAGGTCACTATTTGGAGACAAATGGATCCATCCAAAGTCAATTGCAAACTTATGTTGTTGAATTTAATATGCACCCACACTCATATTTGCTCACTTTTAGATATCTTAGTTATTTTTAATTGCATAATAACGTAGAGCATTCATTAATGGCTTCCATGCCTCCATATTAGCTTGTTTATAAATTAGGGTTTTCATTTTTTAGCTTAGAATTAGCTTAGATTAACTTAGCAATAGCATAATCAGTGTATTTCTAGCATAAAATCATGGTAACTTATCTTGCATCATGTTCATTTTTAGCATTAACTAGGTTTTCATACATCAATCACAATGGTTTCATCGATTCTCTTCCATAGAATTGACTAAAATAGGCTCACTGATCACAGGATTGGGAAAGGGTCATTTCTCATCAACACAACACCAATTCAAAAACAGGATAAGTTTCAAATGGGTTAGATTAGGAATTTACCTATTTTCTTAGTTTGTAGCTTTCAATTTCAATAAAATGCTTAGTTTCTAGATTTCCAATTTGAATGATCTTGTTTGTAGATGTAGGTTTGTTTGGTGAAGTTATACTTTGATTTATCATGAATCAAGTGTAATCGAACCTCACGGCATTTCCTCATCTCATATTTTGGCACTAGAAGGAGGGCAAACCATTAATCTAACTATTTTTTAGCTTAAATTCCATTTTATGTTGTTTTGCAGGACTTGGCGACACCCAAACTACAAACAGTGATGCTATTTCAATAGCATCACCATATAGCTTTGCCCTAACAATTTGAAATATCGACGCTGAATTAATGCTTCAGTGCTAATTTAAATCTGGCAATCCATATTTAATTTGGAGGTATGTAAAATTTTAAACGGCGATGCTCAAATTCACTAGTCCAATGCTTTCAAATTTTAAACTACAACACTATCGAGTGTAGTGACGTCGAGCAAAATACTGACGCTATCGTACTCAATGTTTCTGCTATAGAGTGACACCCATTTTCACCAAAGTGATGCCCATACTTCAAACTTCGACGCTATCATGTTTAGTGACACCTAGACAGGGTAAGAAATTTTAGGCTTTTTTTTTGACATGTGACTTAATTTATTTGATTTATCTAACCACTAAAGCATGTTTGATTGTGTTCTAGTTGTTAGGCTAACAGGGTTTTGTAGGTTTAAAGATGTGGAGTGAATTATGTGAAAAAAATATTTTCTATCTTAAAAATTATATAATTGTAACAAGCGTTTGACGCTTTGGGACAATTATAACCCAATTTCATGCTTTCTACTTTCTGCTTTAAGAAATGCACTAGATTTCAATTGGGTTTAAAATGAATGCTCAAAGTTGAATAAAATTGAACCTTCACGTCATCATTTTATTTTGGGCTTAAAAGTGAACAAGGCAACTTCATTTTCAATTGTTGCTCTAAAAAGAACTTATGCAATTTTTGCACACACGCCCCACCAGAGGTGGTGACCCTCTTTTTACTTTTGCATCTTTGCATCTTAGCTTGGTTGAATTTTTAGTTTTGCTCTTGAGAGGTTATTTTGGGATTAAGTCCATACTTGGTTTGATGAAGACAATATTTTGAGGCTCTGGGGGAAATTCACTTGTCTTGGATTTTGGAAATGGGGATTTTGAAGTGAATTCTTAATGTTATATGAAAGTATTTTTGCACCCGTGGATAGAGGACGAAAAATTAGGTCAAGTTGCTTTTTGAACTTTTCAAAAATTCCTTCTAGAAAAAAGTTATGAAGTTTAGAGGATTTTGACCTGGCTTGGATTTCGAAAAATTCAAGCTACATCATATTAAACCATGCAAAATTCAAGCTACCTCAGACTAAGCCATGAAAAATTCAAGCTACCTCGGATTAAGCCATGTAAAATCCAAGCTACCTCAGATTTGGCCATGGAAAATCCAAGCTACCTCAGATTTTCTGGAATTTCCATTTTTTAGAAAATCCAAGAGCCCTCAAAAATCCAAAAATTTTCCAAAACTGGAAATTTTTTCCAAAAATGATTTTGTTTTCCCAAATTGGAAATTTTTCCCAAAATTCATTTTTTTCTTGAAATGGAAAATTTCCAAAAATGGAAAAAAATCTTGAAATTTTAAAATGTTCCTGAAAATTAAAAAAATTCCAAAAATGGAAAGTTTTCTTAAAAGGCCAAAATTTTATTCAAGTTTAATTTGGATATTTTATGGATGTGATTTTTTTTTAACATGTAAGCTAATAATGATGGTATTTGTTTTTAAGGGTTAAATAAATCAAAAGGTGGGACTTGCATATGGATTCATGCCAAGAGGGAAATTCTGGAAGAGTTCAACTCAAATATCAAATATGGGGCCTGCATAAGAATCTGTGCCCAAATTGTATGTACAGTTGGAAGGAATGTTTAGAAACTATTTGCACCATGTGATGTTGTTTGCTTTATCCAATGATGATTGTTATCTAAGTCAAGAACTAGCAGAATGTTGTTTTCTCATTGTTCCATGCTGTAACTGCTTTTATACAATTGGATGGTGATGTATTTGGATGCTAAAACCCTAATGTAACTACTAGATGCTTCTAAAAGTGTAATTTATGCCATTGGATTGATTTAATCCTGGCCATTGAAATTATAATGTAAAATCTATAAAAGGCCATTCCCTTCTCATTTGTAATAGGTTAGAGACTAGGTTAGAAGTTGTAGAAAGCCATAATTGGCTAAGTTAGGAGTTAGATTATGTAAGCTAGTAGTTGTAGGAGAAGAGAGAACTGGATATTGTTATGTAATGTTGGAGAAGTTAATGTAATTGGGTCATTGTTTGGTGAACTTTGTATTCAGCTTCAATAGTTTCATGGTTTCTTGTTCTTGATTCTCATAATTAGATGTTAGATGCTATTTTTAGTTCTTTTGCAATGATGATGAAGTGTAAATGATGTTGATCGATCTTCGATCCATACTTTTAGCAATTTTCTAATTGTAGATTTTTGTGTAAAGTTAGTCTAGGCCTCATTTTTGTGCTAAGTTCAACTATGGATGCATGTTTACATTGCACCAGTTATTGGGTATGTGGATGAATATTCATAGTTTGAAAATCTTCCAATTTCCTCATAAGATTGCACCATTTATGTGGAATTGAAGGCTTGTCCTTGGTTAAGCAGAGATCAGTTTTATTGGGGATCTATCCATTTGCAACATTCATCATTGTTGTGATTGATCTTAGGAGTTAGTTTAAAGAATCTCTCTAAACCCTTATTTCTTTTGTCATTTCTTTGAATTTGGGCTAGTTTTAGGACTAAAAGTGTAGTGTTCCTCCGTCTGTGATATCGTCGTATTGTTTTTCGATTGTGGGAGGTAGGGTATTGTTTGATTTTAAATTGTTTTATTGTTGATTCTTTGATTAAATAGAATATTTTAATAATTTATTTGGTTTAAATAAATTAAGGTGAAAATATTTATTAAAATTAGTATTTAATTTCAAATGAAGAAAAAGGCTTTAGAATAAGTTTATAGAAGCATTTACATAATTGAATAATAGATGCTAATAAATTGAAATTTTAAATAAATAGATTTGTGTAAACAAGTCTAAACAAAAGAATAAATCTATAATAAGAATATGATAAATATATGTAATCATAATTGAAGATTCTCGCTAACTTCCCCGGTAAAAGTCACTGGTCAATTAACAAGCAACATTCATTTTGTTATGAGATATTTAATAAGAAGTAAAGATAGTGGAGTCTATTTTAGGTCTAGTTGTCTTGGATTTTGGCAGTTTAAAGTAAGATCTAAAAAAAAAAAGGAGTTATAGCATGTCGATTTGAGTGAGAGTTTTCTCCTTAATTTTTGTTGCGGTTGCCTTGCATGGGGGAAGGAATTTAATTTCATACCGATTATAATTGGTTGCATACGGGAATTGAGGAATGACTTTAGTTGGTTACCAATTATACTTGTTGCATGTTAATGCGGATAAGGGAATCGTTATAGTTTATATTGGCCCGAGGAGCACATTTTGAGGGGGCTCAACTTGTTGTAACACATCTTCTCTCCTTGCATGTCGGTACCCATATGGGGGTCTCATGCATTGATTCATTAAAAAAAAAAAAAAACCTTTTTACTTCTGCGAGTATGAACACCATGGAAGCCCAGTCATATCTTCCATAGAACTATAAGGTTATTCGTTATATACACAATAGTTGGAGCAAAGAAAAAATAAAATTGAGAGGACCGAACGCCTACCGAAGTCATTGATGGAGTCCTAGAGACAAAAGGAGATGGGCTAGACTTGGATTTGAGCCTATGAAGGACCCAAATTTCTCCATGTCTTGATTTTCACAGAAGTTGACTACTGGAAGTGAGTTGGGGAGTGCAGGTGGAATGGATGATCTGGGGTGGGGAAGAGTGTCGGGGACATGAATGAAATAGTGAGTGTTTGTGGAGCGGTGCCTAGTCACTTCTACCTTCCTTTTTGCATGTCGGTCTACCAAGAACACTAAGGGGGAGGCATCTGCTGTTGCAGAGGAGGAACGTGCAGAGATCTAAGGTAAGTACCTGTTGATTCATTTGTTTGATTTTTTTTTTAAAAAAATAGCCTGGTCAACGAGATCCATCCTGTGTATTCGCTACTATCATTGTAGTTCATCAGATCACATTTATTTGAGGCATGCTATCAAACAGTCACTTGCCGTACCCATGTTCTGGCAAGAAGGTTAACCACACACACCAAATGATCAGCTGTACATGTAATGCAATAGGGATTACTGACGTGTGAATTCTATGCAACCCTCGTCCACTAAACTACTTTTCTGCGTGCACCCAGAAGCGAGCAAAGTTTAGAATGTTAGGGCGTGTTCTAGAGTGCTCCTTTAGTCCAAAGTTTTTGAGAGGTTTCATGCAAAAATCGTTTTGTGCACAGTCTGCTACCACCACTTCTCATTCCATGTGTAACCTACCACTGTTGCTATGTTTAGAATTTGGGGGGGGTGTATAAATTTTAACAAGCTCCCTGATAACGTTTGCAACCTGGCACAACAACACTTGAACGTAGAAGACTGTAGAGGTGAGTATAGCCTTCCAGATTTCGTTGACAACCTGTCACATATGCAGTACTCGAAAATAGAATGATATAGAGGTTTTAAATAATCTCTCCGATTTCATTATCAACCAGACTCAGCTGCAACACTTGAACATAAAAGGAAGTTTAAATGTTTAAATAACCTGCTTGATTCTGTTGACAATCTATCGTAGTTGCAGCACTTGAAAATAAAATATTGTCAATGACTAATTTAATATGGAGCTTTCCATTGATCACAGTGAAGTTTAATTTCCAAACATCAAACTTGAGCATGTCTCTAGAAACTTGCCACCAAACAGAAATGCGTCAAGTTCTATAAAAAAAGAAAAGTTGTATATTATTTCTCCTTCTCTTAAGTCACGTATTTGCACTTCACCTTTCTCCTTTCCTTCAACCTTGTTGATAACTTATGGGATTTGATAATAATGCAAGTAGATGGCGATATTTCCAAATTCCAATAATCACTTTCTTATATACTTGGCAATCTGACTCAGTTACAGCATTTAGAGTTGAGGTATTGTGCAGAATTAAATAGCCTCCCTGAAGCCTTTGGTAACTTATCACAGCTACAACTTTTAGACTGCAAAGGTGTAGTAAATTAAACAATCTCTTTGATTTCATTGTCAACCTGTCACAACAGCGTACTTGAACATGGTTGGGTATATAGGCCTAAATAACCTCCTTGATTCGCTTGGAATCTCTTACAGTTGCGACACTTGAGCATAGAAGGCAGTAGAGGTTTAAAAAACTTCTCTGATTTCTTTGGCAACTTGTTACATCTGTTGCACTCGAAAATTGAATGTTGTAGAGATTCAAATAATCTCCAAGATTCCTTGTCAACCTATCATAGCAGAAGCAGATGAGTCCTTATAATCAATTATGTTTAATAGAATAAGACATTATTGATCTTTAGCTTGTGTGTTTTGTTTCTTATCCTCCACCTTAGAAATGTCGCTATTCCTTGTTGATGGGAATGGTTCACATCCCTCAGAACACTTTCTCTTGCAACAGACTTGTTACCGAAACATTTGTATGACTTGGAGAATTAAGAGAGTAGGATCTATTTTAGTATTACTTTAAAGCAACCACTACCTCCACTCTCAATTTATCTTCAAAGGATTTATGAGTTTTTGATTGTGTTAATGTTGAAGGATATCGGTGAGGTGGTTATTAATCAGGAAGTATGATATTATTATTAATTTTCTTATGCATAAGAATGATTATAAAAAGGATTTAGGGAATATTGTTGGAAGTTAGGATTATATGATAGGTTTTGCATTTAGAAATCAAATACTCTCTCTCTTAGCGTCTAGTTGACCACTATTTGGAAATGTAGAACATGAGGATACTTTAAAATATAGAGATTGAATAGTTAATTTATTGGGAGTTATGCATTGGAAGGTTTATTGTTGAAAGAGTAATTTAACAGTGCATAGTATATTTGATATAATAGGGTATTTTTATTCCAAAGTTGAAGTTTGAAATTTAGAAGCGAAACTCTATAACTTAGGAACATTGAAAACCAAGTTAGGAGATATCTAACTTCTTATACTACATTCATGTACTTATGAGTTTTTATTAAAGATGGTTATTTAGTGATTATTAAATAAAAGAAAGTTTAGTAGGCTTGGATTAAAACCTGGAGTAGGGTAGAAATATCACCCTTATCATAAGGTTAGCTACTAAATAATATGACATATTTCTCTATCGATATACTTTAATTTGTGCTTAGATAGGTTTCAAAAGTATCTATTTTCAAGGATGAATTTGAAAGTAAATTCCTTATGAGAATTGATTCTCTTGTAGTTACTTAATAGATGACAAGTTAATTTATCATGTATGTCTTTATTCCATTATTGGAATAGTTGATGCATGACATATCATGTTGGTAAATTGGAAATTTTGGAATGTTTGAGTGTATTCTTGTGGTGAATTTTGTATGTAATTTTGGAGTTTATGATTAATTTATTTATGGAGGTTGTTTTTTACTTTGAGTTGATGTTGGTTTTGAGAACAAGTTTTGTTACCACCTTGTTGGGAAACCCTTGTTTTAGTGATTTATCAGTCTTCCAGAGAAAGGGAAAGAAAGGTGTTGCTTTATTATTGGCCTTCACTTTTGGTTCTTTGTGAACTATTGTTCGATCTATTTGATGTTATGGGTTTAGCCTTGCACTTGAAAATAGTTTTGTTATGAAGATTTTGTGTAGGATGGTGTATGCCTTGCTTAATGCAATTTATCATGTGGCTTTATATGTTGTGCATGGGGGCTTACCCTGATAGTGTCTTTTGAGTTTTGTTGCTCATAGGGGGAGTGGCTTTCAATGGGGTCCGGGACCTGGAAGAGGTCCCAGGGTAACTCATTGGAAGTTTATTAATCAAGTGAAAATGTTAATATTTAATTAGGGGTTTTGGATAGAATCACACATTATCAAGATATAAGTGAATGCATGTATGGGCTTGAGATGAGTTGAGAAGGCCTGGAATGGCAAGATCGTTATCTTGTCTTTATGAAAGATAATCGATTCTGCATTGGATTGCATGTGGGGTCGGGTTTCGTAAGAGGTCACCAGGGTAACCCAAGTTGGGGGCCGGGGCCTAGGAAGATTCGCCAGGGTAACCCATGCAACATTGCGATGACACTCTTCCTTTAAGAGCCATGTATGCTTGTTTCCCTCTATGTTAATTCTTGAGCCTCTGGAAGCACATGTTGGCATTTGTATGTTGATGCTTTATTGGTTGTTCCTTATATTGGGCACATCTTGTGTTGGTTATATCTTGTGCTAAGATTTCCTTATGTTATTGTGATTCTTGTTGTGAAGTCTTGTATCCTTGTTCTGTATGATGGTTATCGTTGGGGTCTTTCTTGTCGTCTCTTAGCATGGGGGGTGGGCCTTGGGGTCCACGTGGTTGGGTGGAACATGTTATGCACCCCATTGGATCCCCAGTTGTCGATCGAGAAGTGCGAAATTATACCTTGCAGAGACTCCTGAGTTGAACCAAAGTTGAATCCAGTTTGCAGCTTTGTACTCCTTCATTTCAAATGTATCATTCTATTTTATTGTATCTTCCCCATTCATGTTGGGAAGCAGCATTGTAATATTGTAACCTTTGATTAATATGTTGACCATGTTCATGTTATCTTATGATTACTGTTGTATACTTACCTTTCATGTGATGTAATAAAATTGTTGTGAAAAGTAATGCAGTCATGTAAACCCGAGGGGTTTGTTATATGTAGTTCATGTTTAGTTTCCATTTCATGTGATATATGATTATTATGATGTATGTTAGTACTTTTAAAAAAAAAATTGGTGCCATAAATGTTAGATGTATTAATATCCTTTGGGGTTGCTTGGTGGGGCATTACAAAAAGTATTAATGCCCCTTGTGATTACCAGCATTTTCACATTTATCACTGAGTTGTGTTTCCATTGTCAAGACTTGACATTAGAGACCTTAGGGTTATCTCTCGAGGCTTGCTGATAGAGATTTACCTTTCATGAGAGATAGAATATCATATTTTTTCTAAGTTGTTGTTGTGCAGAAAACACCATCAACAGATTGGCGCTAGAAGGAGGGCTAAATGAAGGTAACATAGTTGGAAGTTGAATGATCCTTCATGTTGAAAATTTGAGATATGATAGATCTCTAAATCTGAAAGTACAAATTTTGAGTCCAGATGGAAAAGCAATCTTATGTTTTTCATGATGGAAATGGTCTTTAGATTGATTTTCCTCAACTTTGTGAGTCTCTAAATAAGAGATTGGATCTTTGGAATAATAAGGTTTTGCATCACTATGTGTTATTAGACAAGTACATGATTCATAATACATGTAGGCACAATGAGTGGAAATGCTTAGAATTTTTGGGTAAAATCAAGAGGATTTTGCAAAGGGGTATTTTCATGCAGAACCTACCTAAACCACTAGCTGAGCTACAGATTTAGAGTTTATTGATGTTGAAGTTGAGGCATTTACACATATCTGTTGAGGATCAACTTGGTGGTGGTAAGTGTTTGCAAGATTTCATCTTATCTAAATGGTGTAAAGTTCATAATGTAGCCCATTCATAGTTCACTTTCCATTCCTATGTCAACATTACCATTAAAGTTGGGAGATATCTGAAGTGGAAAGAAAAATCAAACAAAGAATGCACTATAGAGAAACCAACAAATCTTGAATCTAGAGATGATGTTGCAGCTGATGTTGAGGTGCCTCTGGAAGGGACTAAACGTAAGGAAGACAAATATGAGGCATCAAAGTTAACAGAGGAACATTTAAGTGAAGAACTACCTATAAAGATCAAGGAGGATGTTCCTATAGAGGTTAGTCAAAATTTTGAAAATATAATGGAGGATGAGTTGCAAGAGAAAGGAGTTACCATACAAGCTCCTCCCATCTAGGGTGAAGATCCAATATAGACTAGTTATGAAGAGTTTGTTACCAGAATTATAAAAGATTGGTCAAGCCTAAGTTACAGTGTCTGCCTAGAGGAGTTGTTGTTACTAGCTTGGTGCAGGATACATGAGGAAGAGAATTCTAAATTCACATGCTTCCAATGCCAAGTAGCCATAAAAGAGGTGGAAGAACAAGTACAATTGCTACAACATACAAGGGATACACAGAAATATACATCAAACAAGCCTCCAATGGAAGAATTTCAACAAGTTGCTGATGGATGTCTTGAAGAACATGATGGAGCACTTAATGGAGGAGTCAACATTCCTGATGGCTATGATCAAGGATCTAAACTAGTACCAATAGAAGAAGAATTTAGGGAGTTCTCTCATTTATCACATTCTATTTTTTCTCTATCTATTGATGAATTAAGCACTGAAAATTCACAAACTTTATGCATTAATGATGAGATAGTAATGTGGTTCATACTGATGTGCAGGAAAACATGAATGATGCTGAAAATAGTAATATTACAGTCATAATTGATGGACTTGATCACACTGTTATCAATGAAAATATGTTTAAAGGCAAGTTTGTGATGCTTCTTAATGAACATCATGTTGAGGAATTCGTTGTGCGTGACGAACCTTCTGCAAATTCATCATTGATCCCTGATGAAGAAACACAAATAGGTGAAAAGTTCCATGTCAATTGTAAATTTGTTCAATTTGAATTTCACCTTGAACAATTTGTTGATAACTTTAATTTTGTTTTGCATATTTCAAATGCGAGAGGAATGTTGCATCATCAGTGGAGACCTCCTAACAACATAGATATTAGCTCTTCACAATTGAAGAATAAACACGACGTTCAATCTCAACAAGCAGCACACCAGGTTGTTTCTTTCCTTATTGTGAATTCTGAATCTTATCAATTTGATTATGGGAGTTTGGGGAAAACAAATTGCATATGGGTTAATCATGGTCCTAATGAGTTACCTCAGTTATTGATTATTCTTGATTATGAGGTTGAGTTTGAATGCTACAATGTGGAGATTTATTTTGTTGAGTATAAAGACAAATTTTCATTTTTTAGGACTATTGCCATTACATTACTGCTTGTCTGTGCATTGATTAACCATATGGGGGTGGAACTCAGTTCACCTTGTCTAATCATGAGCCACTTTGAGTCTCTGTGTACATAGTTCTTATTTGAATAAATGCAGCTTGCTTTGCTTTTCTTTTGCTTTAGTTTAAAAGTTTTTTTTTCTTTAGGATAGAATGCTTTAGGATTAGTTTGCTTTGGTTAGTTTAGATAGATTTTGGTTTGATTTTGTTTTGGTTAGTTTAGGTTTTCTTTGGGTTTCAGTTTGGTTGTTGCTTTGCTTCGCTAGCTTGGGTTTCTTTGTTTTCTAGTTGGGGAAATGTCTTTCATGCACAACAACCATTTTATTATCTAGGATTGTCTTGAGTATTTCATTGATGAACTTTAATCATGTGTCTTGAATGGATGGTCAAGATCTTTTGTTAGTGTCAAGCAGTTTGAATTTTTGATTTAAAGAGGATGGGTCATTGGTTTGATTTGAACCTGAAGTATTCTAAAATCTTATATATTTCATACATCTTATGAATCCTGAGGTTGCAGTAGGGTCCTTGTAAGGTCTCATTAGGTGAAAAATCCTAAAGTTTTGCTTTAGTGCCACTGTGATTCTCAACCTTGAGTGTGAGCTTTAATGCTTACAAGTTGAAGTAAAAGAGGTGAAAAGAATATCAAAAAGAAAAAGAAAAGAAAAGTATTGAATATCAAAAGGAAAATTCAACTTATCAGGAGGATCTGAATATCTCTATTGGGGCTATGGACACTTGGCTGGCAGTAGAGCTATGTTTGGGAGAATCACAATGATAATCTCATCGGGGCTATGGACGCCTGACTAGCAGTGAGGCTCTATCCAAGTTGATTTTTGAGCTAGAATCTTCACATAGCCTAACTTGACTGAGCTTGGTTTCTGCAATAGCTCAAGGAGGGAAATGAACTCACTTGCACACACTTGGATTTTTAGTTTATGGAAGGTTTGGTCTACCTTTGGTTTTGATTCTTTAATCTTGCATTTTGATTTGTTTACTTAATAGGGAGATCGAAACTAGAGATTTTGGGTTCATGATTCCTATTCGTCATCAAAATGCTCTAGAGCATTTTCCCAGCAGAAGTTGCCATTTATTGTGCAATTTTTGCACACACGCCCCATCGAAGGCAGGGACCCTCCTTTTTCTTTTGCATCTCTACATCTTGGCTTAGTCGAATTTTTAGGTTTTCTCTTCTTGGGAGGTTATTTTGGGATTAAGTCCAGACTTGGTTTCATGAAGGCAATATTTTGAGGCTCTGGGGGAAATTCACCTGTCTTGGATTTCAGAAATGGGGATTTTGAAGTGAATTCTTAATGTTATATGAAAGTCTTTTTTGCACCCATGCATAAAGGACAAAAAATTAGGCCGGGTTGTTATTTGAACTTTTCAAAAATTCCTTCTAGAAAAAAAGTTATGAAGTTTAGGGGATTTTGACTTGGCTTGAATTCCAGAAAATTGAAGCTACCTCAGATTAAGCCATGGAAAATTCAAGCTACCTTGGATTAATCCATGGAAAATTGAAGCTACCTCAGATTAAGCCATGGAAAATCCAAGCTACCTCAGATTTAGCTATGGAAAATCCAAGCTACCTCGAATTTTCCAAAATTTCCATTTTCGGAAAATCCAAGACCCCTTAAAAATCCTAAAATTTTCCAAAAATTAAAAAAATCCAAAATGAAAAAAAATCCCCAAAATGGAAATTTTTCTGAAATGCATTTTTAGAAATGGAAAAAATCTTGAAATTTTAAAATGTTCCTGAAAATAAAAAAATTCTTGAAATGGAAAATTTCCAAAAATGGAAAGTTATCTTGAAAGGCCAAAATTTTATTCAAGTTTAATTTGGATATTTTATGGATGGGATTTTTTTTTTAACATGTGAGCTACTAATGATGGTATCTATTTTTTCAATATTAAAGAAATCAAAAGGGGCGACTTGCATATGGATTTGTGCCAAGAGGGAAATTCTAGAAGAGTTCAACTCAAATATTAAATGTGGGGCTTGCATAAGAATCCATGCCCAAACTATCTACAACTAGAAGGAACATTTGGAAGCTATTTGCACTATGTGATGTTGTTTGTTTTATCCAACGATGATTTTTATCTAAGCCAAGTTGGCAGAATATTGTTTTCTCATTGTTCCATGATGTAACTACTTTTATACAATTAGATGATGATGTATCTAGATGCTAAAATGCTAATGTAACTACTGGATGCTTCTAGAATTGTAATTTATGCCATTGGATTGATTTAATCCTGGCCATTGAAATTATAATGTAAAATCTATAAAAGGCCATTTCCTTCTCATTTGTAATAGGTTAGAGACTAGGTTAGAAGTTGTAGAAAGCCAGAATTGGATAAGTTAGGAGTTAGATTATGTAAGTTATTATTTGTGGGAGAGGAGAGAACTAGAAATTGTTATGTAATGTTGGAGAAGTTAATGCAATTGGGTCATTGTTTGGTGAACTTTGTATTCATCTTCAATAGTTTCACGGTTTGTTGTTCTTGATTCTCATTGTTAGATGTTAGATTTCATTTTCAGTTCTTTTGCGATGATGATGAAGTGTGAATGATATTGATCGATCTCTGGTCCATACTTTTAGCAATTTGTTGATTGTAGATTGTTGTGTAAAGTTAGTCTAGGCCTCATTTTGTGTTAAGTTCAACTATGGATGCTTGTTTACATTTCATCAGTTATTAGGTATGTGGATGAATATTCATAGTTTGAAAATCTTTTGATTTCCTCATAAGATTGCACCATTTCTATGGAGTTGAAGGCTTGTCTTTGATTAAGAAGAGATCGGTTTTATTGGGGATCTGTCCATTTGCAACATTCATCATTGTTGTGATTGATCTTGGGAGTTAGTTTAGAATATCTCTTAACCCTTATCTCTTTTTTCATTTCTTTGAATTTGGGTTAGTTTTAGGACTAAAAGTATCACTATATTGCAAGATCTGATAAATTTGAAGCTTCTAGCATTTGTTTTGTAAGGCCCCTTGTGATTACCAACATTTTCACATTTATCACTGAGTTGTTTTTCCATTGTCAAGACCTGACATTAGAGACCTTGGGGTTATCTCTTAAGGCTTGCTGATAGAGATTTACCTTTTAAGAGAGATAGAATATCATATTTTGTCTGATTTGTTGTTGTGCAAAAAACACCATCAACAAAAATCATCAATTCTTTGAGGCTTAAAACAAACTTGTGCTTTCATTGTCTTGTAATTTTCTTTACAATTTGTGTCATTCAAATGCGTGTGTACTTCTCTCGTGCTTCACAACAATCTTGAGAATCAAAATCATTCTAATGACATTGGTTGTCTAAAAAATTACCTACATCTTTCAATTGGGTTTAAAATTGAACAATCATGTGAGTGTGAGAAAAAGGCATAGCGTGTGTTCTCTCTTTGTTTATGCAAGCAAAGATGATCAAAATATGGATGTACTTTCTCGCTATTGTTTATCTTCAGAGATCTTGCCTTGGTGGGAAAAATTACTCACCCCAAGGGAATGACTCAAGCAATAATGGGCTAAAGCCAAGCTCTTCCAATCGCTATATAAAAATGTGTTGTGACAAAATTCATTAACAACAGATGTGGATGTGTCATACTGACAAGTGTTACCCTTAGTATCCATATGATATGTAAAAATCCTTCCTTAGGGAAAGTATTGGGAGGCCTCTTGATTCTCCATAATCTTGAGCTAATCTTGTCGCGTGTATGGCCACTTCAAATGGAAGTCCTTACTACAATCCTTTGTTTAGCAAACCAAAATCCTAGAATATTTTTTGGTGCAAGAACGGTCATTCTAAAGCTGCCCCACATTTGTACTATTCAATTATAGAAAAAAAAATTCCTTTTAATCTTTGAATTTTAAGGATTTTGAGATTTGGTGGTCCCAAGAAGTGTGTGTCGTGGAGGGGAGCCAGTGTCGCCAAATCTCTAATTGTTCGCATTGTCTAATGTTTGGAGAAATCCTAGTGGGGACTCAAAAAATATGGTCATTTCTATCCTAGGATTGTAAATGATTGTGAGTCAGTTTAACACTTTACTTGGTTTCAAAAAAATACAAAACAATTCACTATCATCCTCAAAATTTCAAACACTTTGGCTTAAATATGGACTTCTTGAGTTAGCCTTGATATTATTGCTTCTCCTAAGGATCTATCCTTAGCGATTTCTAAATATCTTGATGTGATAGGTCAAATGTGAGCGTTAGAAATCAAGCAACAAGTAAAAGAGTGAAAATAAACACTAAAACAACCTACACCTCAAGATTAGCCTAAGTTGGAAACAAAACAAGACAAAAGCGACAAACGAAATGTTATACCTTGTTTCGAGTCGATCCTTTGGTTGGCCCTTCGATCTTGGATGTGTATGCTCCTTGGATGGCACAAGATGCAAGCTAAATGATGTTGTGAGGATGAATGCAAGTGGATGAAAACAAGAAAATGGTTAAGTATAAGTTGAGAAATAAAATTGCAAGAGTTTGGCTAGCAAAATGATCTCCCTAAAATGGGAGAAAAGAGGGGGTATTTATAGGATTTTTGGGAAATCCTAGGGGAAATAGACGGTTGAGATTGATCCACCAAATATCAAGATGTAGGGCTAAGGTGAGTTGATAACTCACAAGCCCTCACATCTTGACATGTGACATGTGAGATAGCCCTAAAAGGTGAAGTGGACATGAGGTGGAAGGACAGGTACATGACATGGAGAGGGGTACAAAGTACCTTGGGATTGGACAAGATCTCCTCATAAAGGAGGTACTTGTCCCCATGTGGGAGAGAGGACAAGTGGGGAATTAAAAATTCCTCAAATATTCTCATGGGGAAGAGGGAAGGAATTTAAAATTCCTTAAATGCATTGGGGGATTAAAAAGTGAATTAAAAATTCACATGGGGAAGGGAGATGACTTGTCAAAAAAGAAAAGCATTTAGGGGGTTGACCAAGGACACATGTCATAAAGGACATGGGGAAGAGAAAAGAATTTAATATTCCTTGGAAGGATAAAAGGAATTAAAAATTCCTTGAGAGGTTGATTAGGCTAGTTAGTGAAGGATTAGAGGATGGTTAGGTGGCTAAGAGAGATTAGAGGCCAACTTGCAAAAGTTGGAGGATGTGACACATCCTAATCAAGGATTAGGCATGTGCACATCCTAATGATGGGATTAGAAGAAGGATTAAGATTAGGTAAAAAAAGATGGAGGATGTGACATGAGGAGGAATTAAATAAATGTGATATTTATTTAATTCATTTGATGAAAGAGGAAGGTATTTAATTATTTAACTAGATACCTTAGGGATTAGAAGAACTTAAGGATGTTAATTAAAGGGGATAAATTTGGATAAATTAAGTGTCCAAATTTAGACATCTACATTTTGCCCCTCTTTGAGATGGTGCTACAAAGTAGCATCATTTCAAAGAATATTAAAACATAGAACCTAGAAGAGGATGGTTAGATTGGGAAAGATGCCCCAGTCATTCAAAGGAGTGACTAGGAAGGGAAAAATAAAATGATGAAAAATAGGGATGAAGGATGCCCCCTCGAGAGGACATGCAGGTTCAGGAGAACACGAGTGTGCTCTCGAAATGGATGAGATGATGCAAGGGGAGTTGAAGAAGATGATGCAATGGGATGGAAGATTGGGAGGGGAGCGTGATGAAGGATGAATGGATGGGGGGGATTTGAGGATGAGAGATGAAATGCAATCTAAATGCAATTTGCCATCGTCGGAGCACTGATTTTTGCTATAGCATAAGACACAAGACGCCAGGGTATGAAGAACCAAGGCGGATTAGTGTCTAATGCAGAAAACAAACATAACAAACAAGAAGGCTATCCCAACACCCCAAAGTCCACTGACCATGGTGGGGCCAGGTATTGGATAACCACAAGCGCACAAGGATGCCCCAACAACACAAGACCTCGAGGGGGTTGATGGAACATGGGACAACGAGAGAAGCAGAAAAAGATCAAGATACACCCCTATGTTGACTAGTCAAAGCACACCATGATATGATGGATCAAGGCGACCATGACAAGTGATGATAGGGAGCTCAAATGATAAACAAAAGCCAAAAGCATCAAAAGATCACAATTAATTTCAAATGTCCTTTGCCATAGGATCAATCAAGGGGATGGGTGGGATTGATGAGGTCTGTTAGGAAGGATGCATCCTGTTGAGACCGATGATGGATACTAAATTAAACGATTGATATGACGCAGGATATTCAGAACTGATTGGATTTGATGATACAAGTGAATCTCATTTGTTAAGATCCAGCTAGAGAAGGGCATAGCTTGACGACGTGACACGAGAGACATGACACAAGATAGAAGACCTCGATGGATGATAAAGACGGGACAGACGAATAGGAACAAGATATGAAGATTGATGATAGATGATAAAGGAACAGATGGACAAAGCAGAAAGATCGATGATGGAACCCTGGGGGCAGATCAAATGATCGACCTTGCCTATGTGAAAGTGCAGGGGCAACGTAGTTCGATGAAAGGCCAAAGACAAGTGATGGACAAAAGAGGATGAGATAAACCTAGATAAGGGGATAAAAGGATTGGACCGACACGATGGGACAACATAGACCTGTTGGATTGGATTGGATGATGGTGACTATGCAAAGCTCAAGGATGGGATAGTTATCCAAATCATCAAAGATGAAGTGGGTGGATGATATGACAGATGGATGAATGATGAGATGATGAATGATGAGATAAATGACTGATTCGTGGAACAAGAAGGTGAAGGTTTGGAATAGATGGAAGATTATTCAGAATGAGTAAATGATTGATCAAGATTATGGAATGAGAGTTTGAAATGATAGGAGGTGTGATGAATGTTGGAGATGAGAGTTGAAGAAGATGGAGGGAGGGATCCAAAGATCTTGACTGCAGATGGAGTAAAGCCCAGATTAGGGGTTTGGTTAAGCTCAGATTGGGATTAAATGAAAGCTCGGATTAGGATTGGAGGGAGGATGAGAATGATTGGGGGATGTGATGGGATTGATTCTATACCAATTTCCAGGGTTTAAAGGGCGTGAGGTGTTGACAATCAGATTTTTCCCGATTTGGCAATTTTCAAAAATTGTCAAATGTTGCCATTTTAGGAAACTTCATGGTCATATGTTTGAGGGTCCCAATTTTTTCCAAGAAATACCCATTGGTGAGATATGATGAATTGCCAAATAACATCCCAGATTCGGGATATGCATTTTGAGTTATGAGCGAAAACAATTTTTCAAAATGCTGGAAAAACACTAAGTGGGATTTTGAGGTCAAGATAAGTTTAGGAGCTAGAAAATAGATTGAAATAGGTTAAGAAAATAGTTAGAATCCACTCGTTATCTCATAACGCAATCACCTGTCAAATTTCAGCTCAAACGGACACCCGAGTCAAAAGTTATGGCCTCCGGAAGTTTTGGTGTAAAAATAAAAACCCCCAAAAATACAGTTTTTTGATAAATTTTGAAAATTTCAAGACATGGGTTTTGTCCGGGGCATTGAAAGAAAAAATGGGT
>VDFB02055946.1:0-33439 GCA_007258455.2 Sequoia sempervirens
AGCCTAAGTAAGCATATCAAAGCCTTGCCTAAGTGATTATCCAAGCTTAGGTAAGCAAATCATCTTTTATCCAAGCCTTGCTTAGGTGATTATCAAAGCTTGAGTAAGCAAATCCAAGGCTTACCTACATGATTATCAAAGTCTAATATAAAAAAAAACCCATCATTTTCAATCAAGGATCTAGTTATCTTGAGACACTATTGGTCTTGTCTCATCTATTTAATTTATCCCATTTCTATCTATTTCATAATTATCCCCTTTGCATCTATGTTATCATCATCCCCTTTCCATCCATTTCATCATTCTCATCCTCTCAAATCCGAGGTTTACCCCTAATCATCATCATTTTCCATCCCATCATTCCTAGGTCTCTCTCTTGGATGCCTATCACAAGTTCCCAAACAAGAAATCAAACCATGGCCTCTCAATATTTTCCCTCATCATCTCATGATACACCATTTGAGGAGGTAGTCCACCAAATCCCTATGAAGAACCCATTTCCATCCTTCATTATCCATGATCATGATTCTAGTGACCAAGACTCCCAAACATCATTAGAGGAATTTTCCCAAGATACTCGAGCCATGGACTTGATGCATACATATATCATGAAACATCCTGACCAATATATCCTTATGTTAGCAAATAAAGGTGACAAATCACCTCATGATTTTGACAAATCTCAAATCATCCAACAACCTCTTTCTACACCCACATTTTCTATTCATCATAATCCTACCTATCATCCATATTCTTCTAATCCTCATGATCTTTCATCTTTCCCATCTTCTTCTAATATCCTCATTCGATCTCAAAACCTCAATCCTACATCCCACTTATATATCAAAATCCCCTCTCACACCCAAAACATTTCATCTCATATCCCACAACCTCAACATTCCATCCCTTCTCATGTCTCAATATCTATTCCTCCTAACACATCATATCATCTCCAAACCTCAAATCCAATTTCTTCTAACCCCATATCATCTTTTTATCAACACCTCCAATCTTCTAATCCCATTTCATCCTCTTATCAATACCAACACATATCACCTTCACAACCTCCCATATCCAACTATCAATCGCCTCCCTTCAACTTCACAAGTACTTTTATCCCAAGATGTGCAACAAATAAAGGATACCCTTAAGGGACTTCAAATAGGACATCACAAGAAATATTACACTTTTCAAGAACTATGTCCTTGTCCTTTCAACAAGTCCATCACCATGATCCCTTTTCCCAAAAACTTTGAAATGCCTAAATTGGATAAGTACAAGGGAAAAGGAGATCCTAGGGAATATTTAAAATAATTGTATATTTCATGCCAAGAGGTTTCCTATCTTGACGCTTACCTCTTGAGGCTCTTCCCTAGAATCTTGGGTGGACAAGCCCTTGATTGGTTCACTCACCACCTACATGGGACAATCACAACATTTTTTGAGCTAGCCACTAAATTTGATACTCACTTTTCTTATAACATAGGAAATTATATCACCACAATGGATTTTTTCAACACTAAACAAAAGAATGGTGAATCCTTTTCCTTATTCTTGCAATATAATGGAGACATCTTGCTAGCCACTTTACATGGCAAGTGTCACTATCTTATTTGAAAAATTAAACACTGAATTGGGCTTCCATATTCGCATGCAATGTGTTCACTCCTTCAATGAGATCATAGAAAAATGAGTAGCCATAGAAAAATCACATATAGCTAAAGGTCTATAGTCAATATATACAAAGAAGATAAAGACAAAAATCCTCAATCTAGTGATAAATCCCTTTTTTTGAATAAAAAAAAACATGGTCAATGATGGTGTGACTAATTTAAAAGATGTTAAAAATATCCAAATACCTCCACCATCATCATCCCAAAAAAACCTAGCTCCTCAACAACATGTGGTTATCCCTAAAGGTCAACCTAAATGACATACTAAATGTGAATATACCCCCTTGGGTGAACCAAGCAAAACCATCCTCCAAAAGATCACCCGAGCCAACATGATCCACTTGCCACCCATCAAACCTCTTGGTCTTGATATGCCTAAACCCTCTTGCTATAAGGAAAGTGAATTTTTTATTTCTATAGGGTTTGTCGACATTAAACCTCCTCATACATGAAACTAAGGAACTCCATCCAAGATCTTATTGATTGAGGAGATATATCTATCGAAGGCCATACATCCCTTATTAAAAGCATGGGTATATATAAAAAACCTTTTCCTTAGTGTAATGATGGTAAAACTTCCACATCATAAAACACAATGCCTTATACATACAATAACAAAATCTCATCTGACTCTGTCATTAGCCACATTGAACATAGTCCCTCCCAAGTAGCCACCATAACTATCAAAACACCTAATTGTATCATCACTACCTGACATGTTTGAATTTCTATCCAAGGAGTTACACCCTCCTCCTAACCTACACACCAATATAGCATCCTCGACCACTTGAAAAAAACAACAACACCAATATTTATCCTTGAGCTACTTAAAACATCTCTTATCCTAAAGGACCACCTTGAGAAATCCCTCAATGAAACTCGTGTCCTTAATGATATTGATCTTTTTCAATTTCAATTCATGATGAGACACTTATCATCTTGACAATCCATCACCTTTTCCACTATCAAAATTCCTTTCATTGATCCCTCGCATAATCATTCGCTCCATATTCAAGCCCACATCCATAAAATCACAATCAAATTCATCCTTATAGATGGTGGATCAAGAATTAATCTTTGCAACCTAATTCAATAAATCAACTAGGATATCCCAATGATGTTGTCGATCCCTAAACAAAAATTACAATAAAAACATATGACAAAGTTGAGCATGAATCTAAAGGCTTTATCAACCTACCCATTTAGGTCAAACCTATAACAGTTGAAACCACTTTCCAAATATAGACCTTGATATCCCCTATTACATTCTTCTTTTCCTCCCATCAATCCATGCCATGCAAGTTGTTCCATACATATTTCATCAATGCATAAATTTCTCCCACAATGAAACTGAAGTGACCATGCATGTTGATCCAAATTCATTCTAATATTGTAAAATATTATAAAGTAGTCATGGACTTTCACAATATTTCCCTACCAACACTACATCATCATCTTCATCTTCATGCATTGATCCTTCATTTCTCCCTTCCTCTTGTACTCCCTCAGAAATCAAGGATAAGATCAAAGAACTAGGTATTGGAGAATATGAGCTACAAGCCTTCCATATAGATCCCACCTCACCATTTGTATCATCCCAAACTTTTTTATGTCCATGCTAATCCACTCTTTGATCATGATCCTATCGAGGGCATCCAAGATCCTATCCCTTCTACTCCATCTCATGAACCACCATCATTCCATATTGACCATCTTGGGTTAGGGTACGCTTCTCTTAATGTTGCCTCTACTATGCCTTCCTTCCAACTCTCTAAGGATGTGCAAGCTTTCTTTGACATTAACAATTCCAAAAAGGATAGTCATGAAGAATCCATCAGATGCATCACCAACTTTCTCCATGATCCATATATCTTTACCATTTATCCAACACATCCAACCCATCCACTTCCATCCTTCTCTTAGACTTGGATCAACAATTATCACCCAAAAATAACAAGTCTATCAATCAAAAATAAAAAATAAAAAAACCTTTATCATGTGGAGATCTAAAATCAAATATAAAAAATAATAAAATAAAAGAAAGGTCCTTTAGTCCAAATCAAAATAAAAAGCTATTGAAAAATTCAAATAATAAAAGAAATTAAAATCGATCTCCTATCATGCTTCTTCATCCAATAACTAGGGGCATCTATCAAAGAAAAATATCAAGAAATGAGCTTGTTGATCCTAAGTATTCATCCTCATCATCTCAACACAATCCATAAACTTTACAAAATCCACCCATATCCATACATCCATCCTATCATTCCATCCCCCTTGGTGATTTATCTCAATGGACCTCTGATGGTGACCCATTCATGTACTTTCTGATAGTGACCCATTCATGTGCTTTAATCCAAAGGTTGCACAAACTCCTTTATGTGTGAGGCATGATGGCCCTAATAGTGCGCATGATAGGGACCATACTTTAGCTTCTTCCACCTACTACACAATTCATCCTCCACTCATCTCATACCATCTATACCCATCTATCCAACTTTTTCATCCATCTACTAAAGAGTGTCCACCGTAATTACAACATCAAGTCTCATTTATCAAAAAAATTCAAAAAAAAGTCAAAAAACCCAAAAAAAGAGACAAAAAAAAATAAAAAAATAGTAATTAGAAATAACCCTTCCAAAGGTGAAAACCACCTCGATGGCACCTTGGCTAAGTACCATGGTGAAAACCTATAAATATGCATCATGTGTAGTAGTCTCTTATCCACCATCTCCTAGGATGTCACCCCATCTGTCATCATTTCTATCCATATCATAATAAACTATCGCCTGTATCCATCCACCCATCCATAATAAACCTATCATGGCTAGTATTTGATCCTTCATAAAGCATCATCCATTATCCATCCTCTATCACCCACCCTTCCCCATGCTTTCTAATGTGTTAGATGCAAAAGTTACATCTACATTTTGTCAAGGATTGATCTTGTATATCCTTAGTTTCCTCTCACTTTATCCTTCAACTCTCATGTCTTTGGAGTCCCTCATCTTCATCCATAATAAATCAAACATCAACCCATCTTATCCCATATCATATCCATCCCATCTCAAACATAATAAAGAAATAATCATCCTTTCATCCCATCTAAAAAGTTAAAATTCAAAAATCAAAGTTTTGAGAGTCTTAGACTTGGCATTCAATCAATCCAAACACTACAACTAAGACATCAATCCTTAATAAAAATCCATTCATAAGCCTAGTCATCAAACACTAATCAATCATCCTATCATTTTCCTATCGATCATTCAATCCATTATCCTTATCAAAGCCTTACTCAAGTGATTATCCAAGCTTGAGTAAGAAAATCAAAGACTTGCTTAGGGGACTATCCAAGCCTAATCGCAAGAACATCATCCTTATCAAAGTCTTGCTTAGGTGATTATCCAAGCCTAATCACAAGAAAATCAGTCATCATCATCATTATTTGATCTTTGGCAAGATATATGTTGACTACATGACATTTGGCAGTGAATCTTGTTTTTATTTATCTTTTGATCATTTATCTTTTTACCCATGAATACACCTACTTACGAACACCTTGATCTATCTATATCTTGGTGTGTCACAACTAGTATATAATTGGGTATTGTCTTGCTTTTTATGTTTGTCATTGCTTGAGTGTCAAGTTCATGCAAAGGTTATCTTGTCCACTAGTTCCTCACACAATGGTGCATTCTTTCCTTTGCTATATCAAACATTAGGATTTCTCAATACATAGTGGCATAATCCATCCATCATCATCAAATTCCCCTTCCTTTTCATCTCCTTCATCCTCTTCATCCTCCAAGTCATCTTCCTAATCCCTCATCCTTCCCTTCCCTTTCAAGAGCCACCTATGTTCTCTTAACCCGCATGTCCTCTCGATGGGGAATCCCATCACCTAATCATTAATATTTCCTTCTTCATCCTTTTTCATCCTCCCATTGATTGGGGCATAATCTTTGATCCTTATCCTCTCTCATCTTAGATCCTTATCCTCTCTCATCCACTATTTTTTAAAAAAATTTGATACAACACCACTTTGTGGTGTCATATCAAAGAGGGGTGAAATGTAGACACCTAAAATATGACCTTACCTAGCCACACCTAATTTTAGCCTATTCTAAGCTATTAATTAAATAAATATCTATTATTTATTTAATTATTCCCATCTGTATCCTAATCCCTTAATTAAATAAATACTTATCATTTATTTAATTAATATCCCTTCACATGATCCCATTAATTAAATAAATACTTTATTTATTTAATTAATTGTCCTTTATCCTCTATCCTTGCCCATCTAATCCTAGCCTTTCACCTTGTTCGCATGGATCATAATATAAATTTCTCCTCATGTGACAAATGTCCCCTTCGTGTGCCTAACTAACTCCTTGCCTAGATTCATTGAACCTATACACCTACCCAAAATTCAAATCATCTTTTTATCTTATCCATTCATCTCATTTAACCTTTTAATCCTAGCCATTGCCATAAGCATTTTTGTCCTTATCTCAATCCTAAACCTAGATCTTATCTATCATGTGACACTTGTCATATGATTGCATCCTTGAACCAAAACCTAATCCTCAATCAATATTGGCCCTCCATCATCAATTATTTCTAACCATTTATTTTTCCTCTTTAGGACTCTATATCTAGAGACTCTCTTCCTTCATAATCCAATCTAAAATCTATTATCATACCTACATGCTATCAAAGTCTCTATTGAATCAAGCCTATCACTATCATTATCAAATTATATCAAGGCTGTGCTAGAGCATTGGGCAATCCACATATCAAGAGAAAATCAAATGGAATAAGGGTGCACTCCATTTCTGCTCACCAAGGAGAGAAGCAAAGATTCTAGGTGAAGGTATTGTTATTTGTATTGCTTTTATCTTCCTTTGTTTGCTTTCAATATTTTCCAACCCTCTTCAGGTACAACCAATGTTGATGGTACCAATTCTATAAGGTTGTAGATTTAGTCTTATAGTAGAATTTATTTTACATTGTGAGCTAGGAACCCTTTGCCTAAACTATGTATCTAGATGTTATATTTATATAGTGGTTGTTAGCGAAGCTTATAGGTAAGAAGATAACTAATATCATACACATATGTTGTGCTTCCCATGTCATCAAGGTTATTCCAAGTGTTGGATCCATATGGTGCTAGTTATCTAGCATGATCATATAGAGTAGACGTGGCTAGGTACTAGAAATGTATGAAGCTAAACTAGACATATTGGTACAAATACATGTGTTACCCATGTGAATATCACACACAATATAGAGATGTTACAAGAGTTGGTAATGTTGTAGAAGGCAGTGAAAACTCGTGAAGTTGTGCATTATGATTGAAGATTGTGCACATTTGGTTAGCTTGTGCATGCTTGCATAGATTTGTTAGAATCTATTCTTACACAAATGTGTGTGAATCCATTCTATAAAAATCCTTCATAATTGTGTAATGTACCTTGGCAAAAAACATGTACATAAAAGAATATCATAATATTGGAAGTCTTGATATCAAGCCAATAAATAGAAGTACAAATTGCATGAAATTGCACATGAATTAGAAAGTGCAATAGACGGGGGCTTCTATGTATCATAAATGTAACTAATAGAGGGAATGAAATGAACAAGTTTGTGGGGTTAGTGGAGGGGATATATTTGATTCTAGCATTGCAGTAGAAGTAGTTAATGTGGAAGATATATATGACAAAGGGAAATGACCTGAAGAGATCATAAAAGTATAATCTAATAATCAAGCAATAAATTAACTAAGACCTAAATTAATTAAAGAGTTAATACTAATAAACAAAAGGGACAAGAAGGGCTAAGCTCTAGTTGACTTACATTGGTTGACAATAAAGGTTCTTTTATATATTATACTTGACTATGGGGTCTATATTTTATAATTGGATATACATTACTCATATTACAACAAACCAACAATATGACTTTGCACTCCTACAGATGAGCCCATGTATGTACAATTTATTCCTCAGACACTTTATCCCCACATGGATCTATTCTCTATTGCTTTGACCTTTGGTACTCATTTGCCTTCACTATGCTTATATCTAAAATTGGGAGATGGTAAAAAGAATATTAAAGATATGTTAAATGTTGAAAGAAAATGTTTGGAACTGTTGGATATTGCTGATATGTGGTTGTCATTGATGTCAACCTTATTTCCATTAATGTCTTTAAGGATGTATATGTTGAGGATATTGAGAAAATTGTAATAAAATAAGTTGCAGGTTGTCGGTGATGCAGTGAAGTTCAATATGGTGGCTAGCTTAGTATATTGATGATAAGAGGTTGCAGATTAAAGGGTTTGTTGACAAGTATATCTAGTTTATCCACATGAAGTTTCAGAGGTTCACATGAAGATTTGATTGAGTTATGAGTATTTGTGTTCTGACAGTTGTTATGTTGCTTTAGTTGGTGTTCCTAAAAGAAGATGATGTGATTCTAGTAATTTGAGTTGTTGTGGATGCTTTTGTGGTGATTCATGATGCTTGTGGATGTTTCTAGATCGTACTCTATCTATGTTGTTGGTCTGCATTGATCGTTGTGCTCGCAATTGGTGATTTTCTTCTATGAGTTCATGTTTTTCATGATCATGGCCGAGAGGGTGATTGTAGCATGTTGCGGATCTTCGAGGCATAATTTTTGAAGGTGTTCTGTATTTGAGGATTGTTTTTTGGGTCTTTACTATGTTTTGGCCGACATTGTTTGGTCTACATTGATAAATTGTTTATTGATTTGGGCCGACAGTTTATACATGTTTCATATTTTGTTGGGCCGACATGTAGTTGATGTTATCTTTAGTCGTGAATATATATGATCAATTGTTTATACCATTTGATGGCATGTTGTGTGATGTATGTTGTGTGCTAAGCGTGAATGATGTTCTAATCTTTCGAAGGAAAAAGTAAAGTGTGAGAAAGAGTGAGCAGATGAAAGTGTTTATGTGCTTAACCGGAACTATAATCAGGCATTAGAAGGTGTTATTTTCTCAGTTCAAAATCTTTCGGATGTAAACCGAATGTGAATGTAAGACAGTGAGTCTTCCTTTGGGCAGTAAGCCTTTTGTATTTGAGCAATGTGCTCTAGGCAATGTGCCTGAATGAATGTGCATTCCCCATTTGTAATAATTTTAACAAGGTATAATCTTGTGGATTAACCTCCACCATGGTTTTTCCCCTAATAGGGTTTCCAAGTAAAAATCTTGGTGTTATGCGTGTTTTTGATGTGATGATGGTTTATGCTTTCATGTTTATTTATCAGATCTGAGAATAAGTTTAATATGTATAGTTTTTGTGACAACTGATTCACGCCCCCCCCCCTCTTAGTTGTCTGCCCTTGTGTTGCCAACAAGAACTTCCTTGTTGATAGGCCAAACATCATTCTCAAAATATAATGGTTGATGACATGTCAAGCAAATGATATAAGTGCCCATGGCATTGATGTGATGTATTATTTCACGAGATAAGAGAGGAAATGCTTTTGTGATCTAATGATATGTGATGAGATTATCCAACTCTTCAATAATTTCATGATCAACTAACGACCTAGCTCTATCTATGAAAACAAGATCCTAGAAATTGAGGTGTTTTAGCACTCAAGCTAACAAAGTAATGTTCAAAATATGAAAATATTTTCCTTATGAGTGTGAAATATGACATTTGGATTAACTAGACAAAATCACAATATGGATCAATCGTTGAGACAATTTTACACCCACAATCTAATTAAAGAAGGGGGTTTCATAAGAGATTCAAACTAATTCATTATATAAGAAGAATACAAAAATAGAACAATAAATATATAATCAATTTATACACAAAATAAAATAAAATAATATATTTGTGACACCACCAAAAATAATTATTAGAAAAAATATAAAGTCAAAATATACTCTTCTATCTCTTGCATATATAAATTATATATATCCACATAATTTATCCAATATTGAGTGTAAGACTAGTCTTCTAACCTTAATCATCCTCGACATTCTATTTAGTAATAATATTTAATTATACATCATGTCTAAACATCACATGCCCCTCCTGTCATTTGGAAGTTTTAGACTCCACTATTTTAAGATCGTGAAAAGGAACATCCAAGTTTATGATATTTAAAAATAAATCAATAAATAAAAATAAGACCTCATTTTTATCTAATGAAAGCAATTAAGGCGCATTTAAGTCAAGTTTAGGTATTGAAAAAATTGTCTCCAAGTCGTCTATTTAGGTAGCCCGTCTATGTCTCACTTCCTCCACTATAATTGTTTTCATGTAAAGACATTTCAAAAATGTAATTTATCGTCTACTTTATTAAAATATTAATGGAATTCTTCAACACTCTATTCTAGAACTCCCTCGTTTTCCTTAAATTGCTCTCTAATTTAATAAAGTCTCTACATTGGAATGTATTGAAGTATATTGGAATATTCTTTTTAATAGATAATTGTAATGGTGTAGTTGTTTTTATATAATGACAAATGTATAAGTGATGTGGTTTTTATTTAGAGTTGGTGTATAATTTCAACTCTATCCAATTTCAAATGAACTCATTATTATGAATGGTTTTGATTCTTAATTTTTGATTCTTGTTTAGGTGTAGGTTTGTAATTTGTACAATTAGGTCATAGGTCAATTTTGTAATTTGTAGAAATAAGTCTAAATTTTTATAATTTAAAATTTAAAAGTTGAGTTTGACTTAATCATTTCAACTAGTCATTGTGTTCCAACTTGAAACGTGAAATGCATACTTACCACCATTGGAGTTGTATTTAAGAGTAACCCTAGCTTATTTGCAAAAGAGGGGATAAAACACCTAGAAAGGATGAGAGAATCTTATAGCATTACCATTCTAGCATGCATAGAGTACTTATTACAACATTATTTGCTTGCATGAGCATCTAAAGCATTATTTATATAACTAACAACTATTTTTATTCTTTCCAAAAACTTACCAAATTAAAATCTTAGGGGTTTGACCAAGGGAGAGTACACTCTACCTAACTTAAACTACTTAAAGGCACTCCTAAAAATTTCCAATCAAACATAACAAATCCATGGCACTTTTGCTTCAAAAAGTATGAGAGCTCTTGAAGGAAATGGAGCCTAGAAAATCTTGCTATGCCATTATATTGTGGTTTGTAGGTGTGATATGATAAGTTTATAGTGTTTTTGTTTCCATTCTTGTTTGCAAGAGTTTTTGTGTGGTGTGTGGATGTTGGTTTGTTGTTGTTTGCATGTTTTCACCTCTACCCAAGTGTTGGTGCCAGTTTGGAGGGTTTACATTACCTTTTTGGGTTTTTTTGGGTGCCCTGCATTCAATGGAATTGATCTATTTAGTGTGGATTTGTAGTAGGAGCTTAGATATTTTTGCAGAAGTTGTTGCACTTGAAAAATATATATAACAAACTTGCATTTTTGCGACAAATTTTGGAAATAATAATAAATTTTATTTTGTGGTGCTTTGGAGCAATTCAGATTTCAATTTCATTGTTTGCATAAATGGTTTTGATGATTTTGATGTCATTTGTAATTGAATAATCAAATTACTTTAGATTTGATGTTTTAATGTGGAGGGACATTACAAGAGACAATAAGGGATGATCTATGGTTGACTAGTGTTGTTAGTTGACGATAAAGAATTTGTTATATATTATGCTTGACTACTGGGATCTAGATTTTGTAATTAGATATACGTTACTCATATTGCAACAAACCAACACTATAAATTTACGCTACTCTAGATGAGGTCATGTATACAGTTTAGTCCTTGAACACTTTATCTCCACGTGGATCTATTCTCTATTGATTTGACTTTTGGTACTCATTCACCTTCACTATGCTTATATCTAAAATAGGGAGTTGCTAAAAAGAACATTGGGGATATGTTGTGTTCAAAGAGAATGTTTTGAACTTCCTTATTGATATGTCAAATGTTGTTCCCAACATATAATGGTTGAAGACATGCCAAGCAAATGATGCAAGTGCCTATGGCATTGATGTGATGACTTATTTGTCGAGATAGGGAGGAAAATGCTTTTGTGGTCTAATTTTATGCAATGAGAATATCTAATGATCCAATATTTTGATGATCAACTAACAACCTAAAACTATCTATGAAAATAAGATTCTAGAACTTGAGGTGTTTTAGCACTCAAGCTAACAAAGTAATGTTCAAATTCTGAAAACATTGATCTTATAAGCGCAAAATACGACATTTGAATTAAATGGATAAAATCACACTTTGGATCAATCCTCGAAACACTTCTACACCCATAATCTAATTAAGGTAGGATCATAAGAGGTTCAAACCAGTTCATTCTATCACAAAAATACAAAAATTTAGAACAATAAATAGAATATAAGAATCAACTTATACACAAAACAAAACAAATTAAACATTACAATACCATATTTTATAACACCACCAAAAATAATTATAAAAAGCAAAATATAAATTCAAAATATGCACGTTTATCTCTTACATATATAAACTATATATATACACATAAATTATCCAATATTTAGTGTACGACCAGTCTTCTAACCTTGAATCATCCTAGACATTTTGTGAGAAACTTTGGTCATTCTATTTATTAGTAATAATATATAAATATACATGCGCGAATCTAAACATCACATGCCACAAACTGCCTTATTCGCCCCCTCCCGAATATTCAAATTTCTAAACAATATATTTCCCTAGAAATCGGACGTTCGGAAGTTTAGACTCCACTATTTTAAGATTGTAAAAAGGAACAACCAAGTTTATGATATTTTAAAGAAAAAATAAGATTCATTATTATCTTGTGAAAGAAATTAAGGCGCATTTAAGCAAAGTTTGGCTATGTCAAAAATGTATCTCCAAGTCGTCTATTTAGGTAGCCCATCCATGTCTAACTTTCTCCACTATAATCGTTTTCATGTGAAAGGTATTTCAAAAATGTTATTTATCGTCTATTTTATTAAAATATCAATTTAAAGCTTAATGGAATTCTTCAAACTCTTTATTTTAGAACTCCCACAGTTTTCAATAGTTGTCAATGGTCTTGGCACTTGGCACTGAAGTATTTTAGAATATTCTTGTTCTTTCAATTGAAAGAGACATTGTAACGATGACAATTATATATTTCGTATTTTTTGACTTTGGATTTATTTTGATGTAGTTTGTATGTAATGATAAAATTATAAGTGGTGTGATTTTATCTAGAGTCGGTGTATTATGTGAAGATTAATGGAATTATTCAAACTCTCTATTTTAGAACTCCAACAGTTTTCAATAGTTTTCAATGGTATTGGGACTGAAGTATATTGGAATATCCCTGTCCTTTCAATAGAAAGAGACATTGTAATGGTGAAAATTATATATTTCGTATTTTTAGATTTTGGATTTATTTTGATGTAGTTGTTTTTATGTAATGATAAATTATAAGTGGTGTGATTTTATTTAGAGTTGGTGTATAATCTGAAGTTTATTCAATCTTATCTCATTTTAGAAATGGTTTTGATTCTTAATTTTTTCTTCTCATTTAGGTTTAGGTTTGTAATTTGCACAATTAGATCATAGGTCAATTTTACAATTTATAGAAATGAGTCAAGTATCTTTAAATTTAAATTTTGAAAGTTGAGTTCAACTTAACACTTTGAACTAGTCATTGTGTGCCAACTTGAAACATGAAATGTTTTCTTCTCACCTTTGGAGTTGTATTTAAGGATAACAGGGTACAAGGGCAGGTTGAGATCAAACAACCAAGAGGGCAGTCTCATCCAAGTTTTGATCCTGTCAAGAATGTAGATTGGCAGAAGAGGAAGCTAGTGACTTTGGGAGACTACATACCTGCTCATTGGAAGATGAAAACATATGAGAGCAAGGGGTCTTTTGGTGGCAACACATGGGACACTTCTTGGGGCAAGAAATCTTTCTTTCTTGGGGAGAATGGTGCAAGAGCACCCAAGGCCTTCAAGGAGATCTTCAAAGGTCAAAAGTGTGCAGGGGTCAGAAGGACCTTTCCATCAAATCAAAACATCAATTATGGTACCTTGGAGCCTATAATGGCATTTGGGATGAATAGATGTAATGGGAATATCAAAATTCCTAAGGGTCTTGAAAGGACCATAGGACCAAAAAGCTATGTAAAGGGAACTATCATGTTATAGGGCTTTAAATAGGGATATAATGCTTTAATGAGGTCAAATAAGGTTGGATATTGAAAATCCAATAGTTTTAGATGGTAGAATTTAATAAATTCCAAGTTTGTAAATTCAAATATTTGGAAATCCACTTTAGGCGGGTAAATGGGTTTTAGGAGGTTTAAGCACTTTAATGGAATAAAATCAATGTAAAACAGTTTGGGCAGTTGGAGAATGGGTTTATAACCCAAAAATGATCATTTGTATGGAGGTTGGGCATTTGGAGCAAGTATTGTACGGACTGTTTTCTGGAAATAGCGAAAAACACAGTTTTCTTGCATTTTCTTGAGTCTTTTTGATGATCTATTGATTCCTTTTGAATTTCTAATCAATTGGATGGTTTAAGAACCTCTATTTACTTTCAATTAACCTTTTGAATGATCTGATAGATGTTAGGAATCAGTTTTTGTAACATATTGCTGACTGTCCTAAAAAAGAACACAAAATTTTCACTAGTTTTGGTGGTTTTCATGGATGATTGATCCATTTCAAGGTAGAATGCTGCTGTGACATGTGAAATGGATCATTCCTAACATGTAACATACATATTTAACAAACTAATGTGCAGGGAAGAAGAATATTGAGGTGTACACCAAGATTTCACAATGCAAAGTGCTTGAAGTTGGAGGCTAGGGTATAGCAGCAAAAGATCTGCCTTAATGAAGGGAATTTTTTTGAGTTGGGATAGAATAAATATGTTGTCCTAATGGTGTAAAGTCAATGAGAAAGTTCTGGAAGTGATTGGAAGGTTAGTTTTCAAGAGGCACTAGTTTTGAGGCAAGTTAAGGAGGGTTTTGTGTTTGAGCGTGTTAGAGGTATCATAGAGGCCTAAAAACTTGAAATCCTTGGTTTTGAGTCATTTTAAGGGACTGTTGAAAGTTTCATGGTCAGGGGTTGAGTTTAAAGGGGGGTTGCTTTGGAAAAGAGGGCTAATTAGGCCTAAATTGGAGGAAACAGCAGATTTTTGATTGGTGTGCTCCAAAACAAGTGCCATCAAGAATCTAGTATGTTATGTATCATCACAAACCACATCTGGTTCAATTATTATTTTGGAGGTTCCTTTGGAAAGTTTGAGTGCAAAGTCAAAAATCCTTCACTAGAGGCCTAGTTGGGCTAGTAGCCTAGTTAAGGTGAAAATTTGGTTTTGTGTCTAAGTCAAAGAGTTGGGCTTTGAAATCATTTAAAAAAAGTTTTTTTGGGTCTCTTAAGAGTGTTCCTAGGGTTTGGGTCCATAAGGAAGGCAAATAAGTCATTCGGTGCATTATTGAGGTTTGTCTCCATCAGAGTGCTTGGAAGAGTGGTTGGGATTGTGTCTTGCAAACCTTGAGAACTTTGTGTTTCTTTCAAAGTCCCATACCCTCTACACCAAGTTCAACCTAAATGACATACTAAATGTGAATATACCCCCTTGGGTGAACCAATCAAAACCATCCTCCAAAAGATCACCCGAGCCAACATGATCCACTTGCCACCCATCAAACCTCTTGGTCTTGATGTGCCTAAACCCTCTTGCTATAAGGAAAGTGATTTTTTTATTTCTATGGAGTTTTTCAACATTAAACCTCCTCATACATGAAACTAAGGAACTCCATCCAAGATCTTATTGATTGAGGAGATATATCTATCGAAGGCCATACATCCCTTATTAAAAGCATGGGTATATATAAGAAACCTTTTCCTTAGTGTAATGATGGTAGAACTTCTACATCATAAAACAAAATGCCTTATACATACAATAACAAAATCTCATCTAACTCTGTCATTAGCTACATTGAACACAGTCCCTCCCAAGTAGCCACCATAACTATCAAAACACATAATTGTATCATCACTACCTGACATGTTTGAATTTCTATCCAAGGAGTTACACCCTCCTCCTAACCTACACACCAATATAGTATCTTTGGCCACTTGAAAAAAAAAACAACACCAATATTTATCCTTAAGCTACTTAAAACATCTCTTATCCACAAGGACCACCTTGAGAAAGCCCTCAATGAAAATCATGTCCTTAATGATATTGATCTTTTTCAATTTCAATTCATGATGGGACACTTATCATCTCGACAATCCCTCATCTTTTCCACTATCAAAATTCCTTTCATCGATCCCTCGCATAATCATTCTCTCCATATTCAAGCACACATCCATAAAATCACAATCAAATGCATCCTTATAGATGGTGGATCAAGAATTAATCTTTCCAACCTAATTCAATAAATCAACTAGGATATCCCAATGATGTTGTCGATCCCTAAACAAAAATTACAATAAAAACATATGACAAAGTTGAGCATGAATCTAAAGGCTCTATCAAGCTACCCATTTAGGTCAAACCTCTAACAGTTGAAACCACTTTCCAAATATTAGACCTTGATATCCCCTATTACATTCTTCTTGTCATCCCATCAATCCATGCCATGCAAGTTGTTCCATCCATATTTCATCAATGCATAAAGTTCTCCCACAATGAAACTGAAGTGACCATGCATGTTGATCCAAATTCATTCTAATATTGTAAAATATTATAAAGTAGCCATGGCCTTTCACAATATTTCCCTACCAACACTACATCATCATCTTCATCTTCATGCATTGATCCTTCATTTCTCCCTGCCTCTTGTACTCCCTCAGAAATCAAGGATAAGATCAAAGAACTAGGTATTGGAGAATATGAGCTACAAGCCTTCCATATAGATCCCACCTTGCCATTTGTATCATCCCAAACTTTTTATGTCCATGGTAATCCACTCTTTGATCATGATCCTATCGAGGGCATCCAAGATCCTATCCCTTCTACTCCATCTCATGAACCACCATCATTCCATATTAACCATCTTGGGTTAGGGTACGCTTCTCTTAATGTTGCCTCTACTACACCTTCCTTCCAACTCTTTAAGGATGTGCAAGCTTTCTTTGACATTAACAGTGCCAAAAAGGATAGTCACGAAGAATCCATCAGATGCATCACCAACCTTCTCCATGATCCATATATCTTTACCATTTATCCAACACATCCAACCCATCCACTTCTATCCTTCTCTTAGACTTGGATCAACAAGTATCACCCAAAAAGAACAAGTCTATCAATCAAAAATAAAAAAATAAAAAAACCTTTATCATGTGGAGATCCAAAATCAAATATAAAAAATAATAAAATAAAAGAAAGGTCCTTTAGTCCAAATCAAAATAAAAAGCTATTGAAAAATTCAAATAATAAAAGAAATAAAAAATTGATCTCCTATCATGCTTCTTCATCCAATAACTACGGGCATCTATCAAAGAAAAATATCAAGAAATGAGCTTGTTGATCCTAAGTATTCATCCTCATCATCTCCACATAATCCATACACTTTACAAAATCCACCAATATCCATACATCCATCCTATCATTCCATCCCCCTTGGCGATTTATCTCAATGGACCTCTGATGATGACCCATTCATGTACTTTCTAATAGTGACCCATTCATGTGTTTTAATCCAAAGGTTGCACAAACTCCTTTATGTGTGAAGCATGATGGCCCTCATAGTGCGCACAATAGGGACCATACTTTAGCTTCTTCCACCTATTGCACAATTCATCCTCCACTCATCTCATACCATCTATACCCATCTATCCAACTTTGTTAACCATTTACTAAAGAGTGTCCACCGTAATTACAACATCAAGTCTCATTTATCAAAAAAATCCAAACAAAAAAGTCAAAAAACCCAAAAAAAAAAAAAAATAGTAAAGAGAAATAACCCATCCAAAGGTGAAAACCAACTTGGTGGCACCTTGGATAAGTACCATGGTGAAAACCTATAAATATGGATCATGTGTAGTAGTCTCTTATCCACCATCTCTTAGGATGTCACCCCATTTGTCATCATTTCTATCCATATCATAATAAACTATCGCCTGTATCCATCCACCCATCCATAATAAACCTATCATGGCTAGTCTTTGATCCTTGATAAAGCATCATCCCTTATCCATCCACTATCACCCACCCTTCCCCATGCTTTCTCATGTGTTAGATGCAAAAGTTACATCTACATTATGTCAAGGATTGATCTTGTATATCCTTAGTTTCCTCTCACTTTGGCCTTCAACTCTCATGCCTTTGGAGTCCCTCATCTTCATCCATAATAAATCAAACATCAGCCCATCTTATCCCATATCATATCCATCCCATCTCAAACATAATAAATAAATAATCATCCTTTCATCCCATCTAAAAAGTTAAAATTCAAAAATCAAAGTTTTAAGAGTCTTAGACTTGGAATTCAATCAATCCAAACACTACAACTAAGACATCAATCCTTAATCAAAATCCATTCATAAGCCTAGTCGTCAAACACTAATCAATCATCCTATCCTTTTCCTATCAATCATTCAATCTATTATCCTTATCAAAGCCTTACTCAAGTGATTATCCAAGCTTGAGTAAGAAAATCAAAGACTTGCTTAGGGGACTACCCAAGCCTAATCGCAAGAACATCATCCTTATCAAAGCCTTGCTTAGGTGATTATCCAAGCCTAATCACAAGAAAATCAATCATCATCATCATCATTATTTGATCTTTGTCAAGATATATGTTGAATACATGACATTTGGCAGTGAGTCTTGTTTTTATTTATCTTTTGATCATTTATCTTTTTACCCATGACTGCACCTACTTACAAACACCTTGATCTATCTATATCTTGGTGTGTCACAACTAGTATATAATTGGGTATTGTCTTTTTTTTTTGTGTTTGTCATTGCTTGAGTGTCAAGTTCATGCAAAGGTTACCTTGTCAACTGGTTCCTCACACCATGGTGCATTCTTGCCTTTGCTATATCAAACATTAGGATTTCTCAATACATAGTGGCATAATCCATCCATCATCATCAAATTCCCCTTCCTTTTCACCTCCTTCATCCTCTTCATCCTCCAAGTCATCCTTCCCTTCCCTTTCAAGAGCCACCTATGTTCTCTTAACCCGCATGTCCTCTCGAGGGGGAATCCCATCACCTAATCATTAATATTTCCTTCTTTATCCTTTTTCATCCTCCCATTGATTGGGGCATAATATTTGATCCTTATCCTCTCTCATCTTAGATCATTATCCTCTCTCATCCACTATTTTTTAAACTTTTTTGATACAACGCCACTTTGTGGTGTCATATCAAAGAGGGGCGAAATGTAGACACCTAAAATATGACCTTACCTAGCCACACCTAATTTTAGCCTATTCTAAGCTATTAATTAAATAAATATCTATTATTTATTTAACTATTCTCATTTGTATCCTAATCCCTTAACTAAATAAATACTTATCATTTATTTAATTAATATCCCTTCACATGTTCCCATTAATTAAATAAATACTTTATTTATTTAATTAATTGTCCTTTATCCTCTATCCTTGCCCATCTAATCCTAGCCTTTAATCTTGTTTGCATGGATCATAATATAAATTTTTCCTCATGTGACAAATGTCCCCTTCGTGTGCCTAACTAACTCCTTGCCTAGATTCATTGAACCTATACACCTACCCAAAAGTCAAATCATCTTTTTATCTTATCGATTCATCTCATTTAACCTTTTAATCCTAGCCATTGCCATAAGCATTTTTGTCCTTATCTCAATCCTAAACCTAGATCTTATCTATCATGTGACACTTGTCATATGATTGCATCCTTGAACCAAACCCTAATCCTCAATCAATATTGGCCCTCCATCATCAATTATTTATAACCATTTATTTTTCCTCTTTAGGACTCTATATCTAGAGACTCTCTTCCTTCATAATCCAATCTAAAATCTATTATCATACCTACATGCTATCAAAGTCTCTATTGAATCAATCCTATCACTATCATTATCAAATTATATCAAGGTTGTGCTAGAGCATTGGGCAATCCACATATCAAGAGAAAATCAAATGGAATAAGGTTGCACTCCATTTCTGCTCACCAAGGAGAGAAGCAAAGATTCTAGGTGAAGGTATTGTTCTTTGTATTGCTTCTATCTTCCTTTGTTTTCCTTCAATATTTTCCAACCCTCTTCAGGTACAACCAATGTTGATGGTACCAATTCTATAAGGTTGTAGATTTAATCTTATAGTAGAATTTATTTTACATTGTGAGCTAGGAACCCTTTGCCTAAACTATGTATCTAGATGTTATATTTATATAGTGGTTGTTAGCGAAGCTTATAGGTAAAAAGATAACTAATATCATACACATATGTTGTGCTTCCCATGTCATCAAGGTTATGCCAAGTGTTGGACCCATATGGTGCTAGTTATCTAGCATGATCATATAGAGTAGATGTGGCTAGGTACTAGAAATGTATGAAGCTAAACTAAACATATTGATACAAATACATGTGTTACCCATGTGAATATCACACACAATATAGAGATGTTACAAGAGTTGGTAATGTTGTAGAAGGTAGTGAAAACTCTTGAAGTTGTGCATTATGATTGAAGATTGTGCACATTTGGTTAGTTTGTGCATGTTTGCATAGATTTGTTAGAATCTATTCTTACACAAATGTGTGTGAATCCATTCTATAAAAATCCTTCATAATTGTGTAATGTACCTTGGCAAAAAACATGTACATACAAGAATATCATAATATTGGAAGTGTTGATATCAAGCCAATAAATAGAAGTACAAATTGCATGAAATTGCACATGAATTAGAAAGTGCAATAGATGGGGGTTTCTACATCATAAATGTAACTTATAGAGGGAATGAAATGAACAAGTTTGTGGGATTAGTGGAGGGGATATATTTGATTCTAGCATTGCAATAGAAGTAGTTAATGTGGAAGATATATATGACAAAGGGAAATGACCTGAAGAGATCATAAAAGGACAATCTAATAATCAAGCAATAAATTAACTAAGACCTAAATTAATTATAGAGTTAATACTAATAAATATAATAATAAACAAGAGGGACAAGAAGGGCTAAGCTCTAGTTGACTTACATTGGTTGACAATAAAGGTTCTATTTTATATTATACTTGACTATGGGGTCTATATTTTATAATTGGATATACATTACTCATATTACAACAAACCAACAATATGACTTTGCACTCTTGTAGGTGAGGCCATGTATGTACAATTTAGTCCTTAGACACTTTATCCCCACATGGATCTATTCTCTATTGATTTGACCTTTGGTACTCGTTTGCCTTCACTATGCTTATATCTAAAATTGGGAGATGGTAAAAAGAATATTAAGGATATGTTATGTTGAAAGAAAATGTTTGGAACTGTTGGATATTGCTGATATGTGGTTGTCATTGATGTCAACACTATTTCCATTAATTTCTTTAAGGCTGTATATGTCGAGGATATTGAGAAAATTGTAATAAAATAAGTTGCAGGTTGTCAGTGATGCAGTGAAGTTCAGTATGGTGGCTAGCTTAGTATATTGATGATAAGAGGTTGTGGATTAAAAGGTTTGTTGACAAGTATATCTAGTTTATCCACATGAAGTTTCAGATGTTCGCATGCAGATTTGATTGAGTTATGAGTATTTGTGTTGGTGCCAGTTTGGAGGGTTTACATTACCTTTTTGGGTTTTTTGGGTGCCCTGCATTCAATGGAATTGATCTATTTAGTGTGGATTTGTAGTAGGAGCTTATATATTTTTGCAGAAGTTGTTGCACTTGAAAAATATATATAACAAACTTGCATTTTTGCGACAAATTTTGGAAATAATAATAAATTTTATTTTGTGGTGCTTTGGAGCAATTCAGATTTCAATTTCATTGTTTGCATAAATGGTTTTGATGATTTTGATGTAATTTGTAATTGAATAATCAAATTAATTTAGATTTGATGTTTTAATGTGGAGGGACATTACAAGAGACAATAAGGGATGATCTATGGTTGACTAGTGTTGTTAGTTGACGATAAAGAATTTGTTATATATTATGCTTGACTACTGGGATCTAAATTTTGTAATTAGATATACATTACTCAGATTGCAACAAACCAACACTATAACTTTACGCTACTCTAGATGAGGTCATGTATACAGTTTAGTCCTTGAACACTTTATCTCCACGTGGATCTATTCTCTATTGATTTGACTTTTGGTACTCATTCACCTTCACTATGCTTATATCTAAAATAGGGAGTTGCTAAAAAGAACATTGGGGATATGTTGTGTTCAAAGAGAATGTTTTGAACTTCCTTATTGATATGTCAAATGTTGTTCCCGACATATAATGGTTGAAGACATGCCAAGCAAATGATGCAAGTGCCTATGGCATTGATGTGATGACTTATTTGTCGAGATAGGGAGGAAAATGCTTTTGTGGTCTAATTTTATGCAATGAGAATATCTAATGATCCAATATTTTGATGATCAACTAACAACCTAAAACTATCTATGAAAATAAGATTCTAGAACTTGAGGTGTTTTAGCACTCAAGCTAACAAAGTAATGTTCAAATTCTGAAAACATTGATCTTATAAGCGCAAAATATGACATTTGAATTAATTGGATAAAATCACACTTTGGATCAATCCTCGAAACACTTCTACACCCATAATCTAATTAAGGTAAGATCATAAGAGGTTCAAACCAGTTCATTCTATCACAAGAATACAAAAATTTAGAACAATAAATAGAATATAAGAATCAACTTATACACAAAACAAAACAAATTAAACATTACAATACCATATTTTGTAACACCACCAAAAATAATTATAAAAAGCAAAATATAAATTCAAAATATGCACGTTTATCTCTTACATATATAAACTATATATATACACATAAATAATCCAATATTTAGTGTACGACCAGTCTTCTAACCTTGAATCATCCTCGACATTTTGTGAGAAACTTTGATCATTCTATTTATTAGTAATAATATAAAAATATACATGCGCGAATCTAAACATCACATGCCACAAACTGCCTTATACGCCCCCTCCCGAATATTCAAATTTCTAAACAATATATTTCCCTGGAAATCGGACGTTCGGAAGTTTAGACTCCACTATTTTAAGATTGTAAAAAGGAACAACCAAGTTTATGATATTTTAAAGAAAAAATAAGATTCATTATTATCTTGTGAAAGAAATTAAGGCGCATTTAAGCAAAGTTTGGCTATGTCAAAAATGTATCTCCAAGTCGTCTATTTAGGTAGCCCATCCATGTCTAACTTTCTCCAGTATAATCGTTTTCATGTGAAAGGTATTTCAAAAATGTTATTTATCGTCTATTTTATTAAAATATCAATTTAAAGCTTAATGGAATTCTTCAAACTCTTTATTTTAGAATTTCCACAGTTTTCAATAGTTGTCAATGGTGTATTTTAGAATATTCTTGTTCTTTCAATTGAAAGAAACATTGTAACGATGACAATTATATATTTCGTATTTTTTGACTTTGTATTTATTTTGATGTAGTTTTTATGTAATGATAAAATTATAAGTGGTGTGATTTTATCTAGAGTGGATGTATTATGTGAAGCTTAATGGAATTATTCAAACTCTCTATTTTAGAACTCCAACAGTTTTCAATAGTTTTCAATGGTATTGGGACTGAAGTATATTGGAATATCCCCGTCCTTTCAATAGAAAGAGACATTGTAATGGTGAAAATGATATATTTCGTATTTTTTGATTTTGGATTTATTTTGATGAAGTTGTTTTTATGTAATTATAAATTATAAGTGGTGTGATTTTATTTAGAGTTGGTGTATAATCTGAACTTTATTCAATCTTATCTCATCTTAGAAATGGTTTTGATTCTTAATTTTTTCTTCTCATTTAGGTTTAGGTTTGTAATTTGCACAATTAGATCATAGGTCAATTTTACAATTTATAGAAATGAGTCAAGTATCTTTAAATTTAAAATTTGAAAGTTGGGTTCAACTTAACACTTTGAACTAGTCATTGTGTGCCAACTTGAAACATGAAATGTTTTCTTCTCACCTTTGGAGTTGTATTTAAGGATAACAGGGTACAAGGGCAGGTTGAGATCAAACAACCAAGAGGGCAGTCTCATCCAAGTTTTGATCCTGTCAAGAATGCAGATTGGCAGAAGAGGAAGATAGTGACTTTGGGAGACTACATACCTGCTCATTGGAAGATGAAAACATATGAGAGCAGGGGGTCTTTTGGTGGCAACACATGGGACACTTCTTGGGGCAAGAAATCTTTCTTTCTTGGGGAGAATGGTGCAAGAGCACCCAAGGCCTTCAAGGAGATCTTCAAAGGTCAAAAGTGTGCAGGGGTCAGAAGGACCTTTCCATCAAATCAAAACATCAATTATGGTATCTTGGAGCCTATAATGGCATTTGGGATGAATAGATGTAATGGGAATATCAAAATTCCTAAGGGTCTTGAAAGGACCATAGGACCAAAATGCTATGTAAAGAGAACTATCATGTTATAGGGCTTTAAATAGGGATATAATGCTTTAATGAGGTCAAATAAGGTTGGATATTGAAAATCCAATAGTTTTAGATGGTAGAATTTAATAAATTCCAAGTTTGTAAATTCAAATATTTGGAAATCCACTTTAGGCGGGTAAATGGGTTTTAGGAGGTTTAAGCACTTTAATGGAATAAAATCAATGTAAAACAGTTTGGGCAGTTAGAGAATGGGTTTATAACCCAAAAATGATCATTTGTACGGAGGTTGGGCATTTGGAGCAAGTACTGTACGGACTGTTTTCTGGAAATAGAGAAAAACACAGTTTTCTTGCATTTTCTTGAGTCTTTTTGATGATCTATTGATTCCTTTTGAATTTCTAATCAATTGGATGGTTTAAGAACCTGTATTTACTTTCAATTAACCTTTTCAATGATCTGATAGATGTTAGGAATCAGTTTTTGTAACATATTGCTGACTGTCCTAAAAAAGAACACAAAATTTTCACTAGTTTTGGTGGTTTTCATGGATGATTGATCCATTTCAAGGTAGAATGCTGCTGTGACCTGTGAAATGGATCATTCCTAACATGTAACATACATATTTAACAAACTAATGTGCAGGGAAGAAGAATATTGAGGTGTACACCAAGATTTCACAATGCAAAGTGCTTGAAGTTGGAGGCTAGGGTATAGCAGCAAAAGATCTGCCTTAATGAGGGAATTTTTTTGAGTTGGGATAGAATAAATATGTTGTCCTAATGGTGTAAAGTCAATGAGAAAGTTCTGGAAGTGATTGGAAGGTTAGTTTTCAAGAGGCACTAGTTTTGAGGCAAGTTAAGGAGGGTTTTGTGTTTGAGCATGTTAGAGGTATCATAGAGGCCTAAAAACTTGTAATCCTTGGTTTTGAGTCATTTTAAGGGACTGTTGAAAGTTTCATGGTCAGGGGTTGAGTTTAAAGGGGGGTTGCTTTGGAAAAGAGGGCTAATTAGCCTAAATTGGAGGAAACAGCAGATTTTTGATTGGTGTGCTCCAAAACAAGTGCCATCAAGAATCTAGTATGTTATGTATCATCACAAACCACATCTGGTTCAATCATTTTTTTGGAGGTTCCTTTGGAAATTTTGAGTGCAAAGTCAAAAATCCTTCGCTAGAGGCCTAGTTGGGCTAGTAGCCTAGTTAAGGTGAAAATTTGGTTTTGTGTCTAAGTCAAAGAGTTGGGCTTTGAAATCATTTAAAAAAAGTTTTTTTGGGTCTCTTAAGAGTTTTCCTAGGGTTTGGGTCCATAAGGAAGGCAAATAAGTCATTCGGTGCATTATTGAGGTTTGTCTCCATCAGAGTGCTTGGAAGAGTGGTTGGGATTGTGTCTTGCAAACCTTGAGAAATTTTTGTTTCTTTCAAAGTCTCAGACCCTCTGCATCAAGTTCAACCTAAATGACATACTAAATGTGAATATACCCACTTGGGTGAACCAATCAAAACCATCCTCCAAAAGATCACCCGAGCCAACATGATCCACTTGCCACCCATCAAACCTCTTGGTCTTGATGTGCCTAAACCCTCTTGCTATAAGGAAAGTGATTTTTTTATTTCTATGGAGTTTTTCAACATTAAACCTCCTCATACATGAAACTAAGGAACTCCATCCAAGATCTTATTGATTGAGGAGATATATCTATCGAAGGCCATACATCCCTTATTAAAAGCATGGGTATATATAAGAAACCTTTTCCTTAGTGTAATGATGGTAGAACTTCCACATCATAAAACACAATGCCTTATACATACAATAACAAAATCTCATCTGACTCTGTCATTAGCTACATTGAACACAGTCCCTCCCAAGTAGCCACCATAACTATCAAAACACCTAATTGTATCATCACTACCTGACATGTTTGAATTTCTATCCAAGGAGTTACACCCTCCTCCTAACCTACACACCAATATAGTATCCTTGGCCACTTGAAAAAAACAACAACACTAATATTTATCCTTAAGCTACTTAAAACATCTCTTATCCACAAGGACCACCTTGAGAAAGCCCTCAATGAAAATCAAGTCCTTAATGATATTGATCTTTTTCAATTTCAATTCATGATGGGACACTTATCATCTCGACAATCCCTCATCTTTTGCACTATCAAAATTCCTTTCATCGATCCCTCGCATAATCATTCTCTCCATATTCAAGCACACATCCATAAAATCACAATCAAATGCATCCTTATAGATGGTGGATCAAGAATTAATCTTTGCAACCTAATTCAATAAATCAACTAGGATATCCCAATGATGTTGTTGATCCCTAAACAAAAATTACAATAAAAACATATGACAAAGTTGAGCATGAATCTAAAGGCTCTGTCAAGCTACCCATTTAGGTAAAACCTGTAACAGTTGAAACCACTTTCCAAATATTAGACCTTGATATCCCCTATTACATTCTTCTTGTCCTCCCATCAATCCATGCCATGCAAGTTGTTCCATCCATATTTCATCAATGCATAAATTTCTCCCACAATGAAACTGAAGTGACCATGCATGTTGATCCAAATTCATTCTAATATTGTAAAATATTATAAAGTAGTCATGGCCTTTCACAATATTTCCCTACCAACACTACATCATCATCTTCATCTTCATGCATTGATCCTTCATTTCTCCCTGCCTCTTGTACTCCCTCAGAAATCAAGGATAAGATCAAAGAACTAGGTATTGGAGAAAATGAGCTACAAGCCTTCCATATAGATACCACCTTGCCATTTGTATCATCCCAAACTTTTTATGTCCATGGTAATCCACTCTTTGATCATGATCCTATCGAGGGCATCCAAGATCCTATCCCTTCTACTCCATCTCATGAACAACCATCATTCCATATTGACCATCTTGGGTTAGGGTACGCTTCTCTTAATGTTGCCTCTACTACACCTTCCTTCCAACTCTTTAAGGATGTGCAAGCTTTCTTTGACATTAACAGTGCCAAAAAGGATAGTCACGAAGAATCCATCAGATGCATCACCAACCTTCTCCATGATCCATACATCTTTACCATTTATCCAACACATCCAACCCATCCACTTCTATCCTTCTCTTAGACTTGGATCAACAAGTATCACCCAAAAAGAACAAGTCTATCAATCAAAAATAAAAAAATAAAAAAACCTTTATCATGTGGAGATCCAAAATCAAATATAAAAAATAATAAAATAAAAGAAAGGTCCTTTAGTCCAAATCAAAATAAAAAGCTATTGAAAAATTCAAATAATAAAAGAAATAAAAAATTGATCTCCTATCATGCTTCTTCATCCAATAACTAGGGGCATCTATCAAAGAAAAATATCAAGAAATGAGCTTGTTGATCCTAAGTATTCATCCTCATCATCTCCACATAATCCATACACTTTACAAAATCCACCCATATCCATACATCCATCCTATCATTCCATCCCCCTTGGCGATTTATCTCAATGGACCTCTGATGATGACCCATTCATATACTTTCTGATAGTGACCCATTCATGTGTTTTAATCCAAAGGTTGCACAAACTCCTTTATGTGTGAAGCATGATGACCCTCATAGTGCGCACAATAGGGACCATACTTTATCTTCTTCCACCTATTGCACAATTCATCCTCCACTCATCTCATACCATCTATACCCATCTATCCAACTTTGTTAACCATTTACTAAAAGGTGTCCACCGTAATTACAACATCAAGTCTCATTTATCAAAAAAATCCAAAAAAAAAATCAAAAAACCCAACAAAAAAAAAATAGTAAAGAGAAATAACCCATCCAAAGGTGAAAACCACCTTGGTGGCACCTTGGATAAGTACCATGGTGAAAACCTATAAATATGGATCATGTGTAGTAGTCTCTTATCCACCATCTCTTAGGATGTCACCCCATTTGTCATCATTTCTATCCATATCATAATAAACTATCGCCTGTATCCGTCCACCCATCCATAATAAACCTATCATGGCTAGTCTTTGATCCTTGATAAAGCATCATCCCTTATCCATCCACTATCACCCACCCTTCCCCATGCTTTCTCATGTGTTAGATGCAAAAGTTACATCTACATTATGTCAAGGATTGATCTTGTATATCCTTAGTTTCCTCTCACTTTGGCCTTCAACTCTCATGCCTTTGGAGTCCCTCATCTTCATCCATAATAAATAAAACATCAACCCATCTTATCCCATATCATATCCATCCCATCTCAAACATAATAAATAAATAATCATCCTTTCATCCCATCTAAAAAGTTAAAATTCAAAAATCAAAGTTTTAAGAGTCTTAGACTTGGCATTCAATCAATCCAAACACTACAACTAAGACATCAATCCTTAATCAAAATCCATTCATAAGCCTAGTCGTCAAACACTAATCAATCATCCTATCCTTTTCCTATCGATCATTCAATCTATTATCCTTATCAAAGCCTTACTCAAGTGATTATCCAAGCTTGAGTAAGAAAATCAAAGACTTGCTTAGGGGACTACCCAAGCCTAATCGCAAGAACATCATCCTTATCAAAGCCTTGCTTAGGTGATTATCCAAGCCTAATCACAAGAAAATCAATCATCATCATCATCATTATTTGATCTTTGTCAAGATATATGTTGAATACATGACATTTGGCAGTGATTCTTGTTTTTATTTATCTTTTGATCATTTATCTTTTTACCCATGACTACACCTACTTACGAACACCTTGATCTATCTATATCTTGGTGTGTCACAACTAGTATATAATTGGGTATTGTCTTGTTTTTTTTATTTGTCATTGCTTGAGTGTCAAGTTCATGCAAAGGTTACCTTGTCCACTGGTTCCTCACACCATGGTGCATTCTTGCCTTTGCTATATCAAACATTAGGATTTCTCAATACATAGTGGCATAATCCATCCATCATCATCAAATTCCCCTTCCTTTTCATCTCCTTCATCCTCTTCATCCTCCAAGTCATCTTCCTAATCCCTCATCCTTCCCTTCCCTTTCAAGAGCCACCTATGTTCTCTTAACCCGCATGTCCTCTCGAGGGGGAATCCCATCACCTAATCATTAATATTTCCTTCTTTATCCTTTTTATCCTCCCATTGATTGGGGCATAATCTTTGATCCTTATCCTCTCTCATCTTAGATCATTATCCTCTCTCATCCACTATTTTTTAAACTTTTTTGATACAACGCCATTTTGTGGTGTCATATCAAAGAGGGGCGAAATGTAGACACCTAAAATATGACCTTACCTATCCACACCTAATTTTAGCCTATTCTAAGCTATTAATTAAATAAATATCTATTATTTATTTAATTATTCTCATTTGTATCCTAATCCCTTAACTAAATAAATACTTATCATTTATTTAATTAATATCCCTTCACATGTTCCCATTAATTAAATAAATACTTTATTTATTTAATTAATTGTCCTTTATCCTCTATCCTTGCCCATCTAATCCTAGCCTTTAATCTTGTTCGCATGGATCATACTATAAAATTTTCCTCATGTGACAAATGTCCCCTTCGTGTGCCTAACTAACTCCTTGCCTAGATTCATTGAACCTATACACCTACCCAAAAGTCAAATCATCTTTTTATCTTATCCATTCATCTCATTTAACCTTTTAATCCTAGCCATTGCCATAAGCATTTTTGTCCTTATCTCAATCCTAAACCTAGATCTTATCTATCATGTGACACTTGTCATATGATTGCATCCTTGAACCAAACCCTAATCCTCAATCAATATTGGCCCTCCATCATCAATTATTTCTAACCATTTATTTTTCCTCTTTAGGACTCTATATCTAGAGACTCTCTTCCTTCATAATCCAATCTAAAATCTATTATCATACCTACATGCTATCAAAGTCTCTATTGAATCAATCCTATCACTATCATTATCAAATTATATCAAGGTTGTGCTAGAGCATTGGGCAATCCACATATCAAGAGAAAATCAAATGGAATAAGGTTGCACTCCATTTCTGCTCACCAAGGAGAGAAGCAAAGATTCTAGGTGAAGGTATTGTTCTTTGTATTGCTTCTATCTTCCTTTATTTTCCTTCAATATTTTCCAACCCTCTTCAGGTACAACCAATGTTGATGGTACCAATTCTATAAGGTTGTAGATTTAGTCTTATAGTAGAATTTATTTTACATTGTGAGCTAGGAACCCTTTGCCTAAACTATGTATCTAGATGTTATATTTATATAGTGGTTGTTAGCAAGCTTATAGGTAAAAAGATAACTAATATCATACACATATGTTGTGCTTCCCATGTCATCAAGGTTATGCCAAGTGTTGGACCCATATGGTGCTATTTATCTAGCATGATCATATAGAGTAGATGTGGCTAGGTACTAGAAATGTATGAAGCTAAACTAAACATATTGATACAAATACATGTGTTACCCTGTGAATATCACACACAATATAGAGATGTTACAAGAGTTGGTAATGTTGTAGAAGGTAGTGAAAACTCTTGAAGTTGTGCATTATGATTGAAGATTGTGCACATTTGGTTAGTTTGTGCATGCTTGCATAGATTTGTTAGAATCTATTCTTACACAAATGTGTGTGAATCCATTCTATAAAAATCCTTCATAATTGTGTAATACCTTGGCAAAAAACATGTACATACAAGAATATCATAATATTGGAAGTGTTGATATCAAACCAATAAATAGAAGTACAAATTGCATGAAATTGCACATGAATTAGAAAGTGCACAGATGGGGTTTCTACATCATAAATGTAACTTATAGAGGAATGAAATGAACAAGTTTGTGGGGTTAGTGGAGGGATATATTTGATTCTAGCATTGCAATAGAAGTAGTTAATGTGGAAGATATATATGACAAAGGGAATGACCTGAAGAGATCATAAAAGGACAATCTAATAATCAACAATAAATTAACTAAGACCTAAATTAATTCAAAGAGTTAATACTAATAAATATAATAATAAACAAGAGGGACAAGAAGGGCTAAGCTCTAGTTGACTTACATTGGTTGACAATAAAGGTTCTATTATATATTATACTTGACTATGGGGTCTATATTTTATAATTGGATATACATTACTCATATTACAACAAACCAACAATATGACTTTGCACTCTTGTAGGTGAGGCCATGTATGTACAATTTAGTCCTCAGACACTTTATCCCCACATGGATCTATTCTCTATTGATTTGACCTTTGGTACTCATTTTCCTTCACTATGCTTATATCTAAAATTGGGAGATGGTAAAAAGAATATTAAGGATATGTTATGTTGAAAGAAAATGTTTGGAACTGTTGGATATTGCTGATATGTGGTTGTCATTGATGTCAACACTATTTCCATTAATGTCTTTAAGGTTGTATATGTCGAGGATATTGAGAAAATTGTAATAAAATAAGTTGCAGGTTGTCGGTGATGCAGTGAAGTTCAATATGGTGGCTAGCTTAGTATATTGATGATAAGAGGTTGCGGATTAAAGGGTTTGTTGACAAGTATATCTAGTTTATCCACATGAAGTTTTAGAGGTTCGCATGAAGATTTGATTGAGTTATGAGTATTTGTGTTCTGACAGTTGTTATGTTGCTTTAGTTGGTGTTCCTAAAAGACGATGATGTGATTCTAGTAATTTGAGTTGTTGTGGATGCTTTTGTGGTGATTCATGATGCTTGTGGATGTTTCTAGATCGTACTCTATCTATGTTGTTGGTCTGCATTGATCGTTGTGCTCACAATTGGTGATTTTCTTCTATGAGTTCATGTTTTTCCTGATCATGGCCGAGAGGGTGATTGTAGCATGTTGCGGATCTTCGAGGCATAATTTTTGAAGGTGTTCTGTATTTGAGGATTGTTTTTTGGGTCTTTACTATGTTTTGGCTGACATTGTTTGGTCTACATTGATAAATTGTTTATTGATTTGGGCCGACAGTTTGTACACGTTTCATATTTTGTTGGGCTGACATGTAGTTGATGTTATCTTTAGTCGTGAATATACATGATCGATTGTTTATACCATTTGATGGCATGGTGTGTGATGTATGTTGTGTGCTAAGTGCGAATGATGTTCTAATATTTCGAAGGAAAAAGTAAAGTGTGAGGAAGAGTGAGCAGATGAAAGTGTTTATTTGCTTAACCGGAACTATAATCAGGCATTAGAAGGTGTTATTTTCTCAATTCAAAATCTTTCGGATGTAAACCGAATGTGACTGTAAGACAGTGAGTCTTCCTTTAGGCAGTAAGCCTTTTGTATTTGAGCAATGTGCTCTAGGCAGTGTGCCTGAATGAATGTGCATTCCCCATTTGTAATACTTTTAACAAGGTATAATCTTGTGGATTAACCTCCACCATGGTTTTTCCCCTAATAGGGTTTCCAAGTAAAAATCTTGGTGTTATGCGTGTTTTTGATGTGATGATCGTTTATGCTTTCATGTTTATTTATCAGATCTGAGAATAAGTTTAATATGTATAGTTTTTGTGACAATTGATTCACGCCCCCCCCTCTTAGTTGTCTTCCCTTGTGTTGCCAACAAGAACTTCCTTGTTGATAGGCCAAACATCATTCTCAAAATATAATGGTTGATGACATGTCAAGAAAATGATATAAATGCCCATGGCATTGATGTGATGTATTATTTGGCGAGATAAGAGAGGAAATGCTTTTGTGATCTAATGATATGTGATGAGATTATCCAACTCTTCAATAATTTCATGATCAACTAACGACCTAGGACTATCTATGAAAACAAGATCCTAGAAATTGAGGTGTTTTAGCACTCAAGCTAACAAAGTAATGTTCAAAATATGAAAATATTTTCCTTATGAGTGTGAAATATGACATTTGGATTAACTAGACAAAATCACAATATGGATCAATCATTGAGACAATTTTACACCCACAATCTAATTAAAGAAGGGGGGATCATAAGAGATTCAAACTAATTCATTATATAAGAAGAATAAAAAAATAGAACAATAAATATATAATCAATTTATACACAAAATAAAATAAAATAATATATTTATGACACCACCAAAAATAATTATTAAAAAAAATATAAAGTCAAAATATACTCTTCTATCTCTTGCATATATAAATTATATATATCCACATAATTTATCCAATATTGAGTG
>VDFB02055947.1:0-12059 GCA_007258455.2 Sequoia sempervirens
TTTCACAAGATAATCATTAGAATGGGTCACATAGAGGCCAATAAGGAGAAGGTAGCCTGATATCTTAATGGGTTACGACCAAGCATTCGGGAGGAGTTAAGCCTAGTCAGAATGACCACCATTGAGGATGTGTATCAGTTTGCTTTGAAGGTGGAAGAGAAGCTGAACAAAAGATTTGATGGCAAGCAAAAAGGACGAGGAGGTAAAAGTGGAAGGGGCAAGGGAAGACCTTCAAGAAGCCAAAATGATGATGAAATGAAAAGTGAAGATCTTAGTACCAGCCGAAACCAAAAGAATGACAACTTATACTACCCTCGTGATCAAAACAGTGGTGATCAAAGAGGTAGAGGATGAGGGAGATATGGACAAGGATCTGGAAGAGGTGGTTTCAGAGGAACATGTTTCTAATGTGGTGAAGAAGGGCATCGAGCCTATGAATGTCCAAAAAACCAAGGAAGGGCAGAAAAAAGGCCAAAAGTTCATGGAAGGGTTGCACATGTAGATGAGGAGGCCCAATCTAAACATTTAGATGATGCTGAAAGGGGAGAAACCCTAGTGATTAGGAGAGCCCTACTGACTGAAGAAAAGGAACCATAATAGAGGAAGAATCTATTTCACACAAGGTGTAAGTGTGAAGGAAAATGTTTTTATGTCATTATTGACGGTGGGAGCACTGATAATCTGGTGTCAGAGGAGATGGTCACAAAGTTCAAGCTAAAGAGGGAAAGATATCTGCATCTGTATCGGATTTCTTGGTTGTAGAAAGACCACAAGGTTTTGGTCAATGAGTAGTGCCTAGTAAAGTTCAAGATTGGGAGCTACCATGATGAGGTACTCTGTGATATCATCCCCATGGATGCATGTCACATGTTGTTGGGGAGGCCGTGGAAGTTCGATAGGTGAGCTATACATGATGGCCACGCAAACACTTATTCCTTGATAAAGGATGGGGTTCATCACAAGTTGAAACCCCTGAAAGAGCCTGAAGAAAAGGTATGTAGTAGTGCTAGAATTTGTTATGTAGATGGAAGAAAATTTTTAGAAGGTATGAAGCATGAGTGTGTCTGTTATGCATTGATTCCTAGAGTGAGTAAGGAGGATTGTGAGAAGGTTCTAGAAGAAGTTTATGGGATGTTGGATGAGTTCAAGATATTGTTTCTGATAATGTACCTGAGGGTTTACCACCAATAAGGAAGATTAGTCATTAGATTGACTTGATTTCTGGAGCCAGTTTTCCAAATAAAGCAGCTCATAGAATGACTCCAGCAGAAAATGAGGAGTTGAACAGACAAGTTCAAGAGTTGTTGAGAAAGGGTTTGATACAGGAGAGTTTGAGTCCATGTGTAGTACCTGTAGTACTAGCACCAAAGAAGGATGGGAAATGGAGGATGTGTACAGATTCCTGAGCCATAAACAAGATAACAATTAAGTATAGATTTCCCCTACCAAGGATGGATGACCTGATGGACTGTTTGAGTGGAGCTCAGTACTTCACAAAGATTAATCCGAAGAGTGGATATCACTAGATCTAGATTTTGGAGAGAGATGAATGGAATACTGCCTTTGAGACCAAAGATGGCCTGTACGAGTGGTTAGTCATGCCTTTTGGGCTAACTAATGCACCGAGCATATTCATGCGGCTCATGAACGAGGTACTAAAAGAATTTCTGGGAAGTTTTATTATTGTGTATTTAGATGATATTTTGATTTTTAATAAGACATTGGATGAGAATTTGATGCATATTCAAGGAGCCTTTGAGAAGTTAAGAGAAGAGAAATTGTTGATTAATCTAAAGAAGTGTAGTTTTGTGAAGAGGGAGTTAGTGTACTTGGGGTTTGTTGTTTTAGCAGAAGGTCTCAAGATGGACCTAGAGAAGGTGAATGCTATTTTGGAATGGCCTACCCCAAGAACTGCTACTGAGGTGAGATCTTTCCATGGTTTGGCTAGTTTTTATAGAAATTTCATTAGAAAATCAGTAGTATTTGTGGACCCTTGATTGAAACAATGAGAGGGGATAGAAAAGAATTCAAGTGGAGCACTATAGTGGCAAAAAGTTTTGAACTGTTGAAGTAGAAGGTGACAGAGCGACCTGTTCTATCCCTCCTAGATTTCAACAAGGTGTTTCAGGTGGATTGTGATGCTAGTGGTTGTGCCATTGGAGCAGTATTGAGCCAAGAAGGTAAGCCCATTGCCTATTTTAGTGAAAAGTTAAATGATGCCAAGAGAAAATATTCTGTATATGATCAAGAATTTTATGCAATAGTTCAAGCATTAAAAAAATGGAGACATTATTTATTGCCAAAGGAATTTGTTCTATATATTGATCATCAGGTCTTGCAGTACCTAAATAGTCAGGGAAAATTAAATCAGAGGCATATGAAATGGGTAGAGTTTTTCCAGAGTTATACCGTTGTTTTGAAACATAGGAGTGGGAATTCAAATAGGGTTGTAGATGCCTTAAGTAGGAGGCATACATTGATGACAAAGATGCAAATTGAAGTGGTTGGGTTCAATGAACTCAAGACACTGTATGCAGAAGATCCTGATTTTGTAGAGGCTTGGAAAGCTTGCAAGGAACCTGTTACAGTGGACAGGACAAGGTGGCTGTATTTCATAATCCAAGATGGCATGTTATTTAAGGGAAGTCAATTGTGTATCCTGAGGACTTCCATGAGGGAGAACTTAATAAAGGAGAAGCATAGTGGAGGAATGTCATGACATTTTAGTTGGGATAAGACCATTGCCATTATTAGTGAACATTATTATTGGCCTTAGTTGTCACATGATATGAAGAAGTTTGTACAAAGCTGTAGGGTATGTCAGATGGCTAAAGGAGTGAGCCAGAATATAGGCTTATATCAGCCTTTACCTGTACCAGAGAGGCCATGGGAGGATATAAGTATGGACTTTGTTCTTACTTTGCCAAGGACACAGCGAGGGAATGATTCAGTCTTCATGGTGGTTGATAGGTTTTCGAAGATGACGCATTTCATTCCATGTCAGAAGACTCATGATACAGTCCACATTGCTAACTTGTTCTTCAAAGTGGTGGTGAGGCTACATGGTCTGCCAAAGAGTATTGTTTTAGATCGTGACACCAAATTTGTGGGGTACTTTTGGAGGACCTTGTGGAAGAAGCTAAAGATAGAGCTGAAGTTTAGTTCTGCACACCATCCACAAATAGATGGGTAGACAGAGGTTGTTAACAGGAGTCTGGGTAACCTACTAAGATGTTTGGTAGGAGATAAACCCAAGGGATGGGACTTGATCTTACCCTAGGAAAAAATTTCTTACAACAATTCTGCCAACAGAAGCACTGGTAGATCACCATTCTAGATTGTGTATGGAGGTAGCCCCAGAATAACTCTAGAATTGAGGAAGATGGACAGAGAGAAGAAAATAAGTGTTGAAGCTGAATATTTTGTAGAACACATCAAGGATATACATGAAAAGGTAAGAGAACATATTAACAAGATGAATATGCAGTATAAGGCTAAGGTAGATCAGAAGAGGAGGTATAAGGAGTTTCAGATTGGTGATGAAGTAATGGTCCACTTGAAGAAAGAAAGGTTTCCCGTGGGAACCTATAATAAATTGAAGATGAAGAAATTCAATCCCTGTACAATTTTGAAGAAGCATGATTCAGGGAATGCATATGAGGTAGAGTTGCTTAATGGAATAAACATTTCCCCTGTGTTCAACATTTCAAATTTGACAGAGTATCATGAAGGTGGAACGGAAGAAGCACCAGTAGTAGGGCAGTATGACATTCCAGCACCTACTTTAGAAAGGGAGGAGATTGAAGCAATCTTCGATAGTCGTGTGTGAAGGAGTACCAGAAATAGGAAATATGAATAATATCTAGTGAAATGGAGAGGAAGGCCTGTGGAAGATTCATCCTAGCTATCTAAGGTACCGATTGATTGGTTGGGTTTTCCTCAACTATCTAAGATGTGATGGGGTCACTTCACAAATTACCCTAGGTGTCTGATGCAGGAGCATCCAGTGGTGTAGGGGCAATCTTGCATCACCCAAAAATAGTTAAATTTCAATTTTCTTAGTTTTTAGATGTTTTTACATTTTTGGATACCCTTTTTGTCATAATGAAATTCCCAATTTACAGTTTTTATTTTCTATTCCTAGGTTGAAAGATATTATAGTTCTAGTTTCCCAGATTTGCACTTGAAAATCTTTCGAGTTGGATTTGAGGCACTTAGAGCTCCCAGAATGGCCCCAAAACTTGTCAAAATTGGTGTAACAAATTTTAATTTTTAGTGCAAAACCCCCTAAACTCAAATTTTAATGTTGTTTTGGCTCCAAACTAAAGAGGAGCTCTATTTATGGGTGGGTTTCTAATTTTTTTGGTAACTTTTTGGGGACAAGTTTGCATATTGTGAAAGGGTTATTTTGTAGCTTTCTGTAACTTGCATGTGTTGTAGAATTTGGGGATTTGAGATCCTCTGCATGTAAGAAGCTCCATTTTCTGAATAATAAAATTATTCTCTTGTTTGTGGGTTATTTTTTGTGTCTCGAGCTATGCCCTCATCAAGGACATGGAATTGACTATGATAAGACATTTGTACCAATTAAAAAGCTTGATGTACTTAGAATGGTCTTAGCCATAGCAACATAAATAATTCAAAATTTTATTAGATGCATGTCAAATCAATGTTAGAAAACCAAGATCTGATTGCAAACCAAAATAGACCTTCCACATAAGAGGAAAACAAAAAAGCAGAAGCTTTGCATAAAAACATGCAATTTGATATATTCGAAAAGACCAATTAATTACAAGAGATAATTTGCTTTATAAAAGAAAAGATGCCTAAACCTAATCTTATCTTGAGCAACAAGATAGCTCGATAAGATAAAGATAAGATCCTAAAACCTAGGAATTAAATAATGCCTAAGTAAACTTATGCAAGCGTAATTAAATATTAATTACACTAACACCCCCCCATAAGTGCAACTTAGGGAGAAGCAAATTATTATGAAAATATAAGTCCCCGCAACAAGGCCTGATGAGGTACTCATGTACAAATGAAAAGAGAGAGAAACCCCCCTCAGTGAGATGAACTACTATGAAGAATCATTGGAAGAACTCTGATGAAGCAACACTGGAACCCCAAATCTGACAAGCAAGGAAAGATACTTATGTTTGCAAAATACCAATTGGAATCACAAATGCAATAGTAGACCCGATGCCAAGGAACACTAGAAACTCACATAATAGATCAACTCTGGAATCTGTAAGCAATAGTAAATGAAAAGATGAATGGATCCATAATGATGACAGATCTGAAAGTTGTGTCTCACGAAGCCAATGCCAAACCGAAACTAAAACTGCCCATAGGATGAGTACCATCAAGATTCTGGAACATTAACCATAAAACCATGGCCTTCAAATGAGAAAGAATCTGAAACAATGAGGATCAAGAAACATAAAATCCCAATGTGAAGTGTGAACTGAAGCAAACCAACAATGTGTCAAGTTAAGCAAGAAAGAAGCTAGAAGGAGACAACAAAAACTAGACAAACTCATGCGAGTTGTCACCAAAATGAAAGATGGATGCAAGAACCCCCCTTAAGGGAACTTTATATCAGTTCGTTATTATAATACCCAATGATTGCAAAATGAGAGAATGCAAAGCATGCATAAACTACAGAGAAAATGCAAACCTAGTGCATGAAAACAAAAATGAGTGCATGCACAAACCAATGTTCACATCTGCCTCCATGATGAAAAATCTTCAAATTTGATTTCTGAAAAATATGTTTATAATGAGTAGACAAAAACAGAAACCCAAAAATTTTTTGAAGCAAAAAATAAAACTCAATTTTTTTTTTGATCCAGCAAGCAGAAGATGAAAAAGTATTTTTTTTAAACCTTTAGTCAGGTGAAAAAATAACACGTGATAGTTTTTGTGCAGCTATTTTCTTCAGATCCGCAAAAGAAATCAAAAAGCTAAAAGATACCCAGATCGGATTTTGACAGTGGCTACAAAACCCAGAAATCGTTTTTCCTAAAACTAAGCGGAAGCTAGATTTATGAAGAAAAACTAAAAATGGGTCCAATAAAAAATGACTTTCATCAAACCTCAATCCTTTCCAATGCTTTGAATTAAATGGAAAAACTTGATTTGATCCAAAACACTGCATAAATATACTCAAGGAGAAGAACCCTTGAGGGACCTCGAACGAACTCTGCAATGAATCTCTCCAGAAATTTGAGAAGGGGCTGCAAATCAAGGCTCTGATACCATGTTAGAAAACCAAGATCTGATTGTAAACCAAAATAGACCTTCCACAGAAGAAGAAAACAAAAAAATAGAAGCTTTGCATAAAAACATGCAATTTGATATATTCAAAAAGACCAATTAATTACAAGAGATAATTTACTTTATAAAAGTAAAGATGCCTAAACCTAATCTTATCTTGAGCAACAAGATAGCTCGATAAGATAAAGATAAGATCCGAAAACCTAGGAATTAAATAATGCCTTAAGTAAACTTATGCAAGTGTAATTAAATATTAATTACACTAACAGTTTTGAATGTGTTTTAGAAGAAGAAGTGTATGTGAAACAACCACTAGGCTATGCAAATGAATGTATATTGTAAACATATCTTTGTAGTTACAAGCAATTACAAGCCCACATAATTATTAAGAAAATGCATTTTTAAGCAGGTTGTTCCATGTCCAGATATATAAGAAAACCTTATGTATTCAATCACCTACATACAAAGTGAGATCAATTCTAGATGTTCATACCCAACTTCATTATTTAACCCTTTAGTACAACCTTATGAGAATATGCTTGATTGTTCAATGAGCTTGTCTACAAATTTGTTCGCATCAACATTAAATGCCTTTCTCCACTACAAAACCAGTGAAAATGAATAATATCAAGAATGTAAACAACTAGCATACTTATATATTGTTTCAAAATTGTTGTACTCAACCTATTTTATTAAATTCATGTCATAGTTTGTATCAAGATAATTTAATCTCCTGTCTCGATCATCTATGACTAGCATAGCTTTGTCTGAAGATATACAATAAACTATATGTAACCAACATTAATTGTAAAATGTTGCAACCTTAGCAATAAAATGTCTGCTTAACATTAAAATAAATGTGAATTTATTACTAATTATACATTTTCTTTTGATGAAATGGATATATATATATATATATATATATATATATTGTTAATAAGAGGCCAAGGCCAAAATATTTATAAATCAAGATTAATACATTAGGAAACATATAATAAGCATTTTATATGTATCTTTCAAATGTTGCACTTAAACACAGTTTTTGAACATTCTGACCATAAAACCCTAAAACTAACTTCAAAATAAAGATATAAAAAAGATTGAAAAGGAACAACAAAAAAATAAACCCTCCACCATTTACTTCTTCCTGTTGCCTAGCAGACTTCGAACAACGAGCTTCTCAAATGGATATAAGAATAATTGCAATTTCCATCATTTTCTAACCACCAATTTTCTTCGAAGCCATCAACTGCTAACTTAGATAACTCATCAGCCTCCTTGTTTTCCTCCCTATAGGTATGGTTGATGGTGTAGCACACAAAATAAGCTAAGATTGTCAATATTCTATCCAAAAGAGCTTGTAATCTCTAGTTTGGAGTTGTTGCTACTCTTACTGCATTGACCGTTATGGCTAAGTCTCCTTCAATCTCAAGTTTCATAACTTTCCTCTTTTACATTCAATTAGGCCGAGATATATTTATTTTTACAGTATATTTTAATATAATAAAATATGATTTTTAATATCTAATAAAATTTTAAAATATAATTTATAAAAAGAAATATTTAAAAATTTAAATCTCTATAATTTATTTGTTGAAAGACTTTATGATAAAAAATTTCTTAAAATTTATTTTATTAACATATTACTTAATCTTGATTTAACAATAGATCACAAATAACATGATCCAAAGATTAGATTAAATCTTTTAAATTTTAAATATTTAAAACATTTAATAGTATATTACACTTAAAACAATGAAACTTTTTCTATTATTCACTTTTTTATAAAACATCTTCTACATTCAAAGAATTTTTTATTTAAAAAATTTGTACATACTACTTTTTCCCAACAACTTTTATCTAAATTATTCTTTTTCATCATCATCAAAAACAAATATTATAAGTGTTCTTTGTGGTGTATTGTTTGTTAGAAATTTCAAGAATTCATTATTATTGAAGTCAAACCATCTTTTAACATCACCCAAAAAGTTTTCAATTAACCTTTGAGCCATAAAAAAAATAACCTACAGAAAAATTCAATCATCCTAAATATGAGCTAGACAATATGACTTGAAAGATTGATATAAAATTCTTGACGGACATGTTTCTTGAATAAAGATATAGTGTTCAATACATTATATTTTAATTAGAAGCTACCATCAAACAAAAGAATAAATGAAAAAAATTAATAGAATACCATATATTGGCTTGCCAATAGCCACAGGTATCAACAACTCCAATGAATAAGCCACTTTTTCTACCCCAACTCTCCTATCATGATCGTCTATGTTAGCCTTTTCGTTAAATGTGTTTGGGTTACGGTTAGTGTTTTCCATGCCATTATTAACATCACTTCCTGCAACTATCTCTTGATCAACCCTTGCTCTATTGGGAGAGATTAGCATCTCTCCTGGATGTCCAATATGATTGAATTCACAAGGATTCTCCTGATTTTTCCATTTTCTACCCCTAGGACTCACCTCAGTATTAGGATCTATTATCTTAGAAGCTAGACATGGATTTAATTTGACCCTAGGAAACATTTACGTTAATATTTTCCATTATTGTAAAGCCTACACAATGTAAGAAAGCATGCAAGCACAACAAATATATCTAAAAGTTAGTATATCATTTAAGAAAGTTGGGGCCATTGATATATAGTGACTAAAAGAGGTTTCAATATCCTTCATCATATTAAAACAATATATGAGACTTTATCACTAACAAAGTACTACTGAAGTAGTGAAAGATTGAGGTCAGACATAACTCTATTCTTTGCTACTTGTTCCTATTAAGTGGTAAAAAGCCTGTGCGAAAGGGTGGATCAATGTTCCTCTTACATGGTAAGAACTCTAAGTGGTAAAGTATAAATGATTGGTCTTCTTAAGTGATAAATAACTCTGTGTGGGAAAGGGTGAATTACATATTCCTATTTTTGCTTAAAAACACTGTGTGGAAAAATGTAACAAACCTTGGAACATGTATGTACTCTTAAACCTAGATGATGAAATGTAACATGTTTCAATACAAAAGCACTACAAAATGCTGCTAGAAGAACCTAAAAGACCAACTTGAAAGAAATCAAAGCAAAATCTATTAGAAGATTAATCTTTACTTGGTAAAGGTTATTCTTTAATTGTAATTTTTTATTAACTTGTAGGAATATTCCAAAGGAATCCCTACAAGTCTTTTGTCTTTTTGTTGTCTCACACATGTGTGAGGATGGCTTATTTTTTAATTCCTTTATTAAGGAATATTTGTAACCACCTCCTTAAGAGGTGACACTTTGCACACACATAGATGAATGGTGGCATTCATTGAGTTGGGAGTTACATTCTGACTCCTCATTCTCACCTCTACTTATTTAGGTACCTCTCCTCTCATTCTTCAAGAGACTCATGCAAGCAAGCTAAGGTTGAAGCTCTCTATCTTTGTATTATTCTTTAGGCATTTTTCCTCCATTCATAATATTGGGGTTTTTTCTTGTTTTTTCCCCTTAACAAATTCTCATGTCTCTCTTGCTTTGGTGGTGCTTGGTTTGGCTATTTCAACTTATTTGGTAATCTCTTTCCTTCAAACAATTGCTCTTTATTAGTACTTTCCATTGCTCTATTTTATTTCCTTTCAAAATCACATGTTTATTGTTTCTTAATAGAAGTTTTACCTGAGGTGAAACTGCTCGAGAGGTTTTCTCTTCTTTGACTACATCAAGGAAAGCATGTGTGTTTCCTGAATGTGATTGAATGGGAGGAGTGGAATGCATTAGGTGTAATCGGAGCCCCCTTGCTAATCGAAGTCGCAACATCCTCTTCATGTACATGTGGATTAATTTTTTCACATGGCTTATTTTTTTCTTGATAGAATACTTATGATACAATAAATTCACCCTCCCTTTCACCCTCCTAAGTACCAAGATGGTATTGATGCATCACCCAATTAGTTTACCCGACTTTTGAACACTTTTTAGAAGTATACAAAACCATGATCTTCTTGCATCCATTTTGTTTCCCATTTTCAATTACAAGCTTTGTTTTTCCTATCTTGTGCCAATGTACTTCTCCTCCAATGGAAACATCACTTAAGATTTTTTGACACTTCTGATGTCCTATTGAATAAGTCTTGCTTGTTTTATGGAAAATGTGAATAATACTACCATCTTGTTTAATTCCTATGAAAAACCTTTAGATAATCCAAATACATATATAAATTAGAGAAACGATAGTGATCAAAGGTAGCCACCAATTACTTGACAAATTTTTAGGATGTGTATAGAAAATTCCACTCTCATCTTTCAGTGTCAAAATAAATTCATCTATAAAGGGATGAGGCTTTGCATTACCAATTCCAACATTTCTTGCTAAATGTCTCAAAAGTTCTTGATTTGAAGGGTCAAATTTCACACCTACAGGTAGCCTAAGCCGGTATTGGAAAACTTAGAAACAATAAATTATCTTATCTACACCATTTAGCTCTCAAATACAAAGCATTGTGACTGTTTATCTATAGATTGGATTCTAAAGAATCCCAATTTCTGACAACAGATGCTTACATTATCAATAATCTTGCTTTAGCTTATGTCAAATATACATGAAATCCAACATTATTTTGCATTTCTAACCTAGATGTTTTTGGTTGCTCAACCATTAAAAGAATTGTTAGCTACCTTTCAATGAGACAAAATTTTATAAGCCCTAGTACATTCTACTCAACTTGTAAAAGGGAATTCGAGATAAGTAAAATTCAGAAAACATAATTCTTATTCAAAAGATTGAATGCCCATAAAATTTAACAAAAGGTAGCCATCCTATCACCTAATTTAAAATGGGGGTATTCAATTCTTATCAATATAGCAATAAAATTTGATGACAAATTGTAGAGTCAAATAGAATAAGCTCAATTATGAAAAGTATTGGAAATCTTCCATAACCAAAGCCTCCTTCCCAAATTGGAATTCCATAAGAAATAATAAAACTTTAAAATTGGGTAAAAATACTCTATCTAGATTTTTGGGTATTGAGAATTTGAACAAAATACACCATCCAATCTACCCTAACAAATGAACCATAAGAATGCTTGGAAATAGAACTAGCCAGTTTCTCAATTTCCTTAAGCAACCAAAATTTCAAACCTTGCACAGTTGTCAGTGCTTTGAAGACAAATGCAAATCTTCTAATAGGCTAGTTACTATCCTATGTGGCCTCAGCATAAAAAGTATTGACTAAGGAAATTCACACAAGTATAAAAGGAAAAGGTCCCATTAAGTATTGCCATGTAATTTAGTGGAAATGGCCAGTCTTAAAAATGTGAAGAATAGATTATGCCACTAGAACTTACATAAGGTTACTGCTTAGGGAAGAATTTTTTGTGTCAATTTTTTGCAAAAGTGAAAACTCATGCATATTATCCCTAAATTTTTCTCAATAGGTATGATCTGGATATTTACTGAGAATTGGCCTTAAAAATTCTTAGTAGCAGCTACTTGGAAAATTGAAGTTCCTTTTATGGAACCAAAAGGTAATGGCCATCTTTTGCTACTTGATGAAGGGGCTATGGCACCTTTCAAGGTACTTAGTCAAGGGAAAGCTTTGGTTAATAGATGTATTGAAGTGGTCTATTTGATTGAAGGTAGGAACTTAGTATACCCATTGGAAATGCCCACCTTTTGATCCAATATCTTCTGGCATCAAGTTTCTTTTTCCTTCCCAGTTTCGAAGGCATTGGATCTCATTGTTAGAGTTATATATTCTAATTATCCAAAGAAAGCAATAGATTTAATATTC
>VDFB02055948.1:0-84854 GCA_007258455.2 Sequoia sempervirens
TATATTCATGTGTATTCTCGATTTGTTCCAATTCCGATATAAAGCTTGGCACATAAACAACAACCAAAATGATATTGTACATGATTCTTCCATAAAAATAGGTTATAACAACAACTAGAATTTTTCATATTCCCTTTCACACAATATACTCATAATTTTTGTTTTAGAAAACCAATGATATATATATATATATATATATATATATATATATATATATATATATATATATATATATATATATATATCCGCTAAATGGTTATGTATACCTATATATGTATGTATTTATATACAATTAGACATATTTTCACTACCGCTAAGATCTGACATATAATTTAAGGCACAATTTATACTATTGACAACCTATCATAATTTAAAGTGAAGTTCAAATTTCATTTCTGTTGTCAAAATTTTGGAACCCCCTTTGTAAATCAGCATCACCATGTTAAATTTTGGCTGTCTTTATCCAAATAGTATTTTATTGACTATTTCGAACCTGGGCGGTGTTTTCATTGTTTTACCTAACTTCCCATTTTACCGCTCATAGTTCTTTCTTCCTCAGTCTTCTTAAGCTTGGCAGTGTTTTGGGGTTGTGTTGTAACTTGCAGCACGTTCTAAGCCTTTTTCTTTTAAAAGTCGGTGGTCCATACACAAGGTTTATGAACTTGTTGAAAAGACTGTCGATGACATTTTTCAAGCTTTCCAAGGCTGAGCGAGAGTTGATCTAGTTTCTATAACTACAACGGGGATTTGTATAGTTCTGCTAACTCACTAGTCTACTGTTGGAGTGCATTCTTGAAGAATTAAGGAGTATGAAGCCAAATTACTATGTTCAGGTGCATTCCAAAATAAACAAAATTTGTGCAAAGTTGAATAAAGAAATTGTCATCCGCGTGTAACAGAATTAAACCAGAGTCAAGATAGAATTACTCATAATACAGAGAATCAACACCAAAAGTATAAAACGATATACTTTATTATATATATGTAATGTTGGAAATATAAAATTTGTGTTGATTTTATAAAGATGGGAAACTAGGTCATTCCAAAATAGGGAATTCTTTTCATGCACAAAGGGTGAAAACTAGCACACAGACAACTTCTATAACCACTTGGAAGCACTCTATCTAGGTAGGTGAAAGCAGGTTCTCATCTGACTACAAAAATTGGGAAAACAACCCCATGTTGTTCCTCATTAGCCCTGCGCGTAGGAGAGTCACAACATCCTCTAGGGCTTTGTTATGAGGAATAGAAGCAATGCAAATGGCATCACCTACTAGTCTGCTCTGTGGATAATTGTTGAGATCAACAATGGCTACATTCACCCACTGGAGGAATTCTAGTTGTACCAATCGTTCTGCTACCCTCATCCCCTAATCACGATGCCTAAACGTGCAGATCACAGTGTACACGAAATGTTCCAGAAGTGTTGCATTGTGCACATGCACCTGATTCAGAAAGGTATCTCCCAATATATCATGCAACACCTCCTCTTCGATCTCACTTTCAACTATGAAGACCTCCTTTAACTGATCAGACAATCACCTGAAAAGAGGGATACACTCAATTTCTTCAATGGCAACAAAGTCATTCATGGATACACCATCACTTTGAGCGTTAGCCATATTTGATACTACAGGATGGTGAAGTGAGGTAGTTCTTGTTGAATTTATAGAAGGTTGGCGAGACATGTTAACTAAGAATAATCAAGGTGATAGGATGGCGGTGCAGTTTGAATTAATGGTTGATATGACAGGAATTTAAGTTACATTCCCAATTGATTTCTCGGCTAGACAACTTGCACGTGTGATAGTTGTTTAATGCTCAATTGGTGAGGTAAGCAAACCGCTTCAGAATCGATGGCCACGAGGTGAGAGTTAAATCAAGAAATGCTCGAGAATTGTTTAAGGTCTTTTCACTGGCAATATAATCATGCTGGTTATTTATTATTTCCCGATCATTAGTTTTCAAGATAGATGATTGAGTGGCAAGAAGACATTACCATAACTAATCAGTAACCGCCAAGAGAGAAATACGACTCCTATATCTGGGTGAAGAGTCATTCATCAAGGGTCCGATCTCGGGAGAATACAATGTGATGTAATTGAGGGAGGAACATTAGATTTGCTTTAAATTTCATTTTGTCTCTTAATTACAGTAGCTCTCAATCTATGAGTTGTGAGTATAATGATATGTTGATTGTACTAGTTTGTGAGTCACGTACATAAATTGAATACATTTTCTGTGAAAAATATATTCAACTGCATTTATTTTGTCTATTGTAATTATGGGAACTTTTAGTTCAATATACGTTTTCTTTTGTCATTAATTGGTACGGTCTATGTGCTAGCCGATTAGTGACCCTTAGGATTTATTTCGCATTAGTTACATTTTTATGGGCTAATGTCAATTGCCTTATTGCTTTCTCATTAAAAGCCATTTATTTTTTGTTTAAATTACATGAGGGAGTTGTACCTCTCAATTCAGAGGAAAGCCACAAATGCAATTGTGGCCTTTCCAAAGATGTTAGCGAATCGATACTAGTGCTTATCAAGTCGAAGAATCATTTAATACGGGCATTTTAATAAGGGGCCAATCATTTGCTAACAGATTTTTGGTGACTTTGCTAGGGAAAGGGATTTTAATTTTTGAAAACTACTTTCATGTCATGCAGCAAGATGGTACTTCCCCACAATGACATGTTTCCCATACTTCAACCTGACCTAGATTGGATGCAAGAGGAGCAAGAAGATAGCACATCACAATTAAATACTCTTGCTTGGAGGTATAATAGAAGTATAAAAAATTATATGCGTGCCAATTTCATTTTGGAAGAGGAAGAAGAACAGGCCCTACGCCCACTGCCGCCAGTGGTGGAACAACCCCCAAGATTGATCTTTGATGACCACTATGATAACCCACCCATCACCCTAATCCACATCAAAATCAACCTCCAAATCAACATCCAAATCAATGTCCCAATCAGCCACTGAATCACCCTCTAGCTCAATCGCCACCTAGGCAGTAGCTTGAGGTTTTCCTTCTTACTCTTGTAGGAGTTGGCAACTCTAACTACCGTGACCTTCATTCCCTAGGGTAATCATATTGAACCTTTCTCCCTTTCACAATGTAATGACCTACCACATGGATCAAAAAAAAGGTTTCCAAAATTCTCTGGCAATGGTGTTCAAGACCTGGAAGATCATGTATTGGAAATGACTATGGTAAGTGGGATTTTGGGAATTCAAGATGAGAATGTCTTTTTCAAAATATTTGTTGACAGTTTAATTGGGAAAGTTGTTGAATGGTTTTGAGGATTAGAGAAAGGTTGCATAACTGGTTGGGATGTTTTGCACAGAGAATTTCTACGACGTGTCTAGAGTCTTGTCAATATTGCTAACCTACTTAGAAAATTCTTCAAGATTGTGAAGGAAAGGCATGAATCTATGAAGGAGTTTGTTTATCGGTTTAATCAATCTCTTTAGCAGATTCCTATGTTAGAGCAACTGAGCAAGGTAATTCAATTTCATATCTTTACTTTCGCCCTTGATCCAAATGTCCATCTTATGTTGAGAAGAGACAAGATTTATGGGATTGAATAAGCCCAAATTGAAGCGGTGAACATTGAGAATGATTTGATTGCAATGGGAAAGTGGAAACCCAACTGTGTCAATCAGTCTATTAATTATCGCCCACCACCTGCCCCTTCCTCCTCTCATTTTTGGGAAATTACCAATGTCTCTCGCCCCATTGCTGAGAGAATAAACTTAACTGTATTGAATGATGTGCAACCTTTACCTGAGCAGGGAAAAAGTATGAAAGAAAAAGAGTGGTGTTGGCATGCCCAAGCGTATAGTCTAAACACCACAATTGAGCCAGAAAATGAGTTCACCTCATCCAGATGATGAAATCCACGAGAAAGGTATAATTCTACTTTTAAATTTGGCCTTTCATCTGTTCCTGCAAGTAATTCGCTCCTTTTTAGTCCAAACAGTAAAGGCCAAGAGTCTAGTGATCTTTTCATTCCAAATTATGATACCTTCATGTTTGAATATTTTCAAGATAAAGAAGCCTGTGTTACTGAGAGGATTGTAAAAGATCCTCCAGGTGAAAGTGGGGTAAAGTGGTTCATCATTTCAAATCCTCTTTTTCTTTTTGAAGAGTTCAAAATCCATGACAATGCTTTATTTGGAGAGACTGGCTCTGTTTCCCTAGAACCATTGATAGAAGAAACCACTCATTATTTTGTTAACAATCAAGAAAAAGAGGATATTGTGGAAGTAAAGGATTGGGAAGTAACAAAACCACTGAGTGGATGTCCTGATCAAAGAATTTTTCATGAAATGATAAGTCATGTGGTTGCAGAGGATGTGGAAAATTTGAATTTACCTCAAAGGTGGGAAACATTTTTAATAATAAGGCCTCAGGAAATAATGAGTGCTTCAAGGACATCTTCATATCAAGGGACAATTTATGATGAGAAGTGGTTGCTTGGGAATAGTGCCATCGACTTCCTATTTAGTCTTATTGCTTATGTTTGGGTCATCCATATTCTTACTTCTCTCTAGAGGTTGCATGCGCCAACATGCTTGTTTAGGTCTGGGTCCTTCTTCTCACAACCCATTAATGGTTTTGTGCGAATTTTCCTCTTCCTTCCCCCTTTCGGTAGGTGTCAACCTACCTTGTATATAATCTTTTGGTGTGTCATTTTTGGTTTTGTTGTTTGGTTTTGTTTTTCATTTCCCCTCCTTTGCTCGACTCAATTGCCCAATGGATAGGACTAGTCTAATATTTTTGGGTTCCTAGTTGCATCCTTTTCAGTCCTTGTCCCTAGTTAGAGCCCCTGTTGTCAAAATTTTTGACCCCCCTTTGTAAATCAGCATCACCATGTTAAATTTTGGCTAAGTCTTTACCCAAGTGGTATTTTATTGACTATTTCGAACCTGAGCGGTGTTTTCATTATTGTACCTAACTTCCCATTTTAACGCCCATAGTTCTTTCTTCCTTCGTCTTCTTAATCTTGGCGGTGTTTAGGGGTTGTGTTGCAACTTGCCGCACATTTTAAGCCTTTTCTTTTAAAGGTCTGTGGTCTATACCCATGGTTTATGAACTTGTTGAAAAGACCACCAATGACATTTTTCAAGCTTTCCAAGGCTAAGCGGGAGTTGAACTAGTTTCTATAACTACAACGGGGATTTGTATAGTTCTGATAACTCACTATTCTACCTTTGGAGTGCATTCTCAACTAATTAAGGAGTATGGAGCCAAATTACTATGTTTAGGTGCATTCCAAAATAAATGAAAGTTGTGCAAAGTTGAATAAAGAAATTTCCATCCACATGTAACAGAACTAAACCAGAATCAAGATAGAATTTTTCATAGTACAGAGAATCAACACCAGAAGTACAAAACACTATACTTTATTATATATATATATATATATGTACTGCTGGAAATACAAAATTTATGTTGATTACATAAAGATGGGGAACTAGGTAATTTAAAAAAAGGGAATTCTTTTCATGCACAAAGGGTGAACACCAACACACGAACAACTTCTATAACCACTTGGAGGCGCTCTATTTGGGTAGGTGAAAGAAGGTTCTCATGTGACTGTAGAAACTGGGCAAACAACCCCATGTTGTTCCTCACTAGCCCCACACGCAGGAGAATCACAACTTCCTCTAGGGCTTCATTCTAAGGAATAGAAGCAATGCAAATGGCATCGCCTATCAGTCTGCTCCGTGGATAATTGTTGAAACCAACAATGGCTACATTCACCCAATGGAGGAATTTTGGTTGTACTAATTGTTCTACTGCCCTCATCCCCCAATCACGACACTCAAAAGTGTGAATCACGATGTAAACAAAATTTTCTAGAATCATTGTGTTGTGCATATGCACCTAGTTCAGAAAGGTATCTTTTAATATATTATGCAACACCTACTCTTCGATCTCACTTTCAACTATGAATGCCTCCTTTAACTGATTAGACAGTCACCTGAAAAGAGGGCTACATTCAATTTCTTCAATGACAACAAAGTCATTCATGGATACACCATCACTTTGAGTGCTAGCCATATTTGATAATATAGGATGGCGAAGTGAGGTAGTTCCTGTTGAATTTATAGAAGGTTAGCGAGACATGTTAACTAAGAATAATCAAGGTGATAGGATGGTGATGCAGTCTGAATTAATGGTTGATATGACGGGAATTTAAGTTACATTCCTAATTGATTTTTCAGCTAGATAGCTTGCACATGTGGCAATTGTTTAATGCTCAATTGGTGAGGTAAGCAAACCGCTCAGAATCAATGGCCATGAGGTTAGAGTTAAATCAAGAAATTTGCTCAAGAATTGTTCAAGGTCTTTTCACTGGCAATATAATCATGTCGGTTATTTATTATTTCTTGTTCATCAGTTTTCAAGATAGACAGTTGAACGGCAAGAAGACGTTACCATAACTAATCGGTAACCGCCAAGAGAGAAATACGACTCCTATATCTAGGTGAAGAGTCATTCATCAAGGGTCCGATCTCAGGAGAATATATTGTGATGTAATTGAGGGAGGAACATTAGATTTGCTTTAGATTTTATTTTGTTTCCTAATTACAATAGCTCTCAATATGTGAGTTGTGAGTAGAATGAGATGTTGACTATACTGGTTTGTAAGCCACGTACATAAATTGAATATGTTTTCTATGAGAAATATATTCGATTGCATTTATTTCATCTATTTTAATTATGGGATCTTTTAGTTTAGTATATGTTTTCTTTTGTCATTAATCGGTAAGGTTTGTTGCTATCCGATTAGTGACCCTTAAGATTTATTTCTCATTAGTTACATTTTTATGGGCTAATGTCAATTGCCTTATCGCTTTTTGGTTAAAATCCATTTGTTTTCCATTTAAATTACACGAGGGAGTTTTACCTCTCAATTCAAAGGAAAGCCACAAATGCAATTGTGACCTTTCCAGAGCTATTAGTGAATCAGTACTAGTGCTTATTAGGTCGGAGAATCATTTATTATGGGAATTTTAATAAGGGGCCAATTCGTTTGCTAACAATTTCATAAAAATGATAATAATAAAATTTTAGAGCAAAGTAGAAAAAAACTGCCAACCTGATTAAATGAGATTGATGCCTACAAGTTATTCTTTGATCAGTCGTTGCCCCTAATTCCTAAAATTTGCCTCTTATTTTATTTTCTTTACTATTCTTTACTATGCTCAAAATATTAATTTCATTCAAATCATGCTATGGAGAAATGGTCCACTCCCTTATATATTTTTTCCCTTATTTTTGCATGTCTGTAGTGACTATAGTTCCAAATTTTTCCTATATTTTTAGAACTGTGCTTGCTTTTCTCTGTCACCAATTGCATGGTTTCAAATACTTCTTATTTAGAAAACCTTGTTTTAACTTTATTGTATTTTTTTAATACGATTCTTTTTATAGAATGAATTACTTTCTTTTTATTTATGTTTTCCTTTATTTTAATTTATTATTTTTTTAATATAAAAATTATCTATTCTTTTTATATAGTTATTGGTATTTATATATAATAATATATATTTATTATATAATTATATATAGACATTTATAGAATGTGGCTAGGTGAGTGTGTGAATGCCTCGAGATTCCATCCTACCATTCATTTATCAAATGGCTAGGATACCCCTACCTCAACCATATTCTTGCCTTCGATAATTACCCACTCATATTCTTGCACTTAGTCACACTCAATCACACATTAATAGGTTAGTCCTCAAAAAACCAAGAAATTAAACTATAATAAAAAATGTGATAATTATTTCTATTTCATTTCAATGTATCAAGATTTAACCATCAAATTTAGCAATCACACACATGTACATACCAGATAATCAAACAACCATACATGATGTCCAATAGTCTCATCAATATACTAAAAAATAAATGTAGAATAGGGTCAAGATGTCACAAAATTCTTTTACCTTTGGCTCTGGGATAAAGACCATCTTCGAAACCAATAATACCCACAACTAGGAAAGATATGTTATTTGCTTTTGATCCCAATTCTTAAAAAGTGCATAAGCATTTGTTTTAGCATATAATCCCATGCTCAAGTTAGGGGGTGTGTGATTCCCATGCTTAAGGTTGGGGTCTCATGGAGGGGGGCTTCCTAAAATATGCATTATAGAGGCAATGGTGGGAGAATTTGGCAGAATTGGTATTTTGTCGCAGTTTCTTTGTTAGAATTTATTGTATTTTTTGAAAAAAAAATTGTCACAATCTATTTGATGGTAATCCTTTTAATCTAAAACATTGATCTATATATTTCATCTAATGCTCCTTAGTAAGGGAATGCTTATCAACATAATTAAAGAAAGAACTTCAAAAACACTAAAAATGATAGCCACCTTATTCGAACACAACCAATCAACAATACACAGAGATGGAGTTAGGCATCGACTACACAATTCAACCAAATCGTTCTATTTATGCAACAACTGACCAATACAATACAAAGGTGACAGGAACCTCCCAAAAGCATTGTTTATTCAAGCATTCATGAACAACATTAAAGAAACAAACTCCTCATTTGTTATTCCATAAAATAGACTTCTAGTATAAGGCAAAAAAGGATGACAAAGTTTTTATTATTGTTTCTCACTACCACAATGCAACAGGAAACAAAGTTTGTAAACCAAATAGAAAACCGAGTTCCACTATTGTTTATTCACAAACCAAAATGGGGTTATCGAGATTCTAAAAGATGGATATGTGTTATTGCGCATTCATCAAAACTTGGTCACATTGACCCTACAAGAATTGGCTTCCATAGCCCGATGTTCGCAGCCCACCAAACTTCAACAAAAAGGGATTTAGACATTAGGTATAAATTCTACGCAAACAAAACACAACGTTGGCAATAATAGACTACAAGGTCAACGACTTCACTATGGGCAATCAACACTCCCCTGTCTTGTGTCCTCTGTTCACTTTCACTCTTCCTTTAATCTTCATTCCTTCTTTCCAATGTTTCCTATTTGTTGCTCTTTTGCCCCCTTCTGACCAAGGGCGATCAGGTGGTTTATTCTTTCTCCCTGTTGGTTTTCCTTTTTGTTTCCTTTCATTCTCTCACCGCTCGGGTTCCTCCAAGAACCATTCCCCCTTCTTTTACACACAACAAAGTCTCAAACATCGGCTTCTTCACACCCATAAGGGCAATTTAGTTTTTTTTTTTCTAGCGTTCCTTTTTCCTTTTGCTTTCAAGAAGGGTTCGGGCTTCTTTTCTTTCTCCAAATGGTTTCCAAGCTTTTTCCCTTTTTTGAACCATTGTGACCATTGGTCCCTTTCTCTCCGTGAATATGAGAGCAATAACATGGTTTGACATTTGTTCTCCATGGTGGATTGACACCTATCCAAAGCTAGGAAAGGCAAGAATTCACCCCAATAAAACAACTCCACTACTTATAAACAAAAAACCAAAAATTGAAAAAACAAAATTCAATGATGCCCTTGCATCAGGAAACCAATCCACTCATTTTTCTTCAAGCATATTTGTATTGATAGAATAATAAAATGGGAAGAAACATAACATAGAACTTTATCAAAATTTTAAAGCAAACTTTCCATGACTTTTGTAGATTGTCCCTTTAGCCTTTATCAAGGACTAAAGTTATAACACAATCCTTATCTTTATATGTTCATTTCCTATCTCGAGATTTGTATTTTAATGTCAAGGAATATTCCCAAGCCACTTGGGATCTATTTTGAGGTGTTCTCTATTGCTCATCAAATTCAAAATTTTAATTTGAATTCTTTATCCTACCCTTCCCTAATAGTCATTATGAATTGATTTGATATATGTTTGTGTGGCTTATAGCAACCTTGGTATTTAAAAACATTTAATGTGTAATTACTTTATATGAGATTACAAAGAAAAATCATTCTATAAACATTTCAAATTAGAGCTTAAAAAAATTAGTTATACATTTTTATTTGAAGTTAAAAAATAGACTCTTGCAGGCTTGAACATTGATTTTTAAATAGTTTGTCAAAGATCAAACGCTGCAAAGATGTAAACCCGTTAGTTGATTTAGGAAGTTTCTTGATTTTTCACAACCCATCATGCTAAGAATTTGGAGATTGTGTAAATTACCAACTTGAGATGGAAGTATCTCAAAGTGACGACATTTCAAAATATCAACAAGTTCTAAATTTTAAGCTAAAAAATTGATGCTACCAATACTCTAAGTGTAGGGAAAGCATATAAAGTCAACTCTTCCAGAAATTCTGCAAGCACTCCTAGATTTCTAGGTATAATTGAAAGCTCATGGTAGTTTGTGATGGTCAATTTCTTCAAATAAGTCAAAATATAAATGTCAATGAATAATTCTCTTACATCCATACAATATTTAATATTAATCTCTTCAAGATTACACAACTCTAAAAATATTTTTGGTTTTAATACTTCCATATCACCACTGTAGAGACACAATGATAGTTTCTTGAAACTTTCTTTAAAACATTGGCAATGATCTTTAAGAGGAGTGACATTCAAATTTTCAACCCTAAGGTATTTCAACTTTGTTAAAGAACCAAATTTTGGCATGCCACTAAGTGTATTGTGAACAAACTTTTGGTTGATTATGATGAGAATTTTCAATTCAAACATTCTCTTCAAAAGTGTTGGAAGAAGACATTTATTTCCAATAAATATGATTACAAGAACCCGGGCCTTTGGAAACTCAAGTCATTTGTCCAATTTCATTCTATCTGAATGAATATACAATTTTTTTTACAAAATGAATAGGCATTAATAATGGGCTACATTAATTTGTGTGAAGAAGTATAGGAATATCAATAATCTAGTTTGAAGAAATGAACTTGGGCATATGCCAATAATATTAGTGGCTTCAATATCCTCATACTTATCCTAGCTAGAAAGTGGATCTAAACTCAGCCTCTTGCATATGTTTTCAGATTTGCTATTTTCCACCCAATAAATAACTAACTTTTACATGATATCATGTTGAGCTACATATTGCGCATAAATGCTGCCACATGGATGATCTCTGAGAAAAAAAATGCATTCAATTTTTAGAGTATAAGATATGTAGCTCTTTCTATTATTCAAGAAAGAATAGCAACACTTCAATTATTAGAAATATGAATTGAAATTAGTGAAACCAACAATTATTTATATTTTATAGAAAGATATAGCAAGACTTATTCTTTTTGTTTGTTAACTTTAAATCAAGATTGTGGCTTAGTGTCATTGCATATATGCATATATATCTTTGTGTTACAGTTTTAAGCTCAAGTACAATGAAAATTGACATGAGGCACTTATCCCACATCACGATTTACCAAATCCAATAGCCTTTATATTTCCATTATAGTCAGATTCCTATGAGCATGAGTCAAGGTTCAGTTGTGAATGTAAAACTAAATACCAAACAAGGTATCAACATTAATTTATTCTATCTCAAGAAACAATATCAAGTCTAAAAAACATTGTTTCAAATCATTATCAAGCATATTTATGCTCAGTGCCAAGTGCTTGAAAACACTATTTTCATGCTCATCATCAATGTGTACTTCTTAAAGCTTTTTTTGGGCATATTTCTAATATTCCTCTTCGCTCTTTTTATATAGAGAATGCAATCACCTCCAATGCAAGTAGTAACCCTTGACATTCTTTTGCTACTTATTAATAAATTTTAATTAGCACCTATATAACCTCAAAGCATGGCCATTAAGTCTACACACAAATTCAATTAAACAATACCATCTCATCATATAATGGCCAAACAAAGAATGGTCATTAAATCTACATAGTTTTGGCTAAAAAAAAGCATGGAAAATTCAATGGACTTTAGGATTTATTAAAAAAAATATGGTTGAGTTCACATGTAGACAAAAGTGTACCTATTAAACTAGTGTCTTGTTATATTTTATCTCTGGAATGCTTGTTTGATCAAAACCCCGATAGCAAAAGAGGGACAAAGCATCTTCATCTCCAAGCAAAGGAAAATAGTAAGTATTGTCATGCCATTCAATAGTCTCCCTAGACATCACAATAGTCTTGTAACCATCTGCTTCAAACAACAAATCTTTAAGATGAAAATCATCAAGCCACATGTCATTTAACACAACCAAATTTTTTTGTGCCTACGAGCATCTTTAATGCTCTTAAAATTAGCTACAAACATGCAATCCAGAGATATGATATAACAAGACACTAGTCCAATAGGTACACCTCTATCTACATGTGAACTCAACCATTCATTTTAATGAATCCTACAGTCCATTGAATTTTCCATCATATTCTTTAGTCAAATTTGTGTAGCTTTAACGGTTATTCTTTGATTGACCATAATATGATAAGATTGTTTTGTTTAATTAAATCTATGTGTAGATCTTTTGGCCATCCTTTGAAGTTATATAAGTGATAACTAAAATTTATTAACATGTACCAAAAGAATGTCAATGGTTACCACTAGCATTGTAGGTGATTGTGCATTCTCTATATAAAAAGCAAAGAGGAATTTTGGAAACATGCTCAAACGAAGCTTTCAAAAGGAGAATGCATCGATGATGAAAATGAAAATAGTGTTTTCAAGAGTCTGACATTAAGCATAGATAGGCTTGATAATGATTTGAAACATTGCTTTTTGGACTTGCTATTGTTTTTTGAGATAGAAGAAACCCATGTTGGTACCTTGTTTGGTGTTTGGTTTTACCTTTACAACTTAACCCTGACCCATGCTCATAGAAATCTAAATATATTGGAAAGACAAGGGCTATTGAGTCTGGTAAATTATGATGTGGGGTGAGTGTCTCCTATTAAATTTTTGTTGTACTTGAGCTTAAAATTGTAACACAAATATAAATATATATGTATATGCAATGACACTAATCCACAATCTTGATTTAAAGTTAACAAATAAAAAGAATAAATCTTGCTATATCTTTCTGTAAAATCTAAATAGTTGTTGGTTTCACTGATTTCAATTCTTAATTCTAATAGTTTAAGTATTGCTACTCTTTTTTGAATAATAGAAAGAGTTACATATATTTTACTCTAAAAATTGAATACATCTTTTTTCTTAGAGATCGTCCAGATGGCAGTGTCTATGTGCAATATGTAGTTCAACATAATATCATGTGAAAGTTATTTTTTGGGCGGGCAATAACCAATCTTGAAACATATGCAAGACGTTGAATTTCAATCCACTTTCTACCTGGGACACGCCTAAGGAAATTGAATCCGTTGATATTATTGGCATCTACTCAAGTTTGTTGCTTCAAACCAGTTTATTGATTTTAGTATATGTCTTCACATAAATTAGTATAGCCCATTATTAATGCCTATTCATTTTATAGTATTTTTTATGTATACTTTTGCACAAAGAATTAAAATGGAATGATGACCTGAGCTTCCAGAGGCATGAGCTCTTGCAATCATATTTACTGGAAACAATTGTCTTCTTCCAACACTTTTGAACAGAATGCATGAATTAAAAGTTTTCATCATAAACAATCAAAGGTTTGTTTCCAATACACTTGGTGGCATGTCAACTTTTAGTTCCTTGACAAAGCTAAAGTACCATATGATTGAACTTTCTTCTTAAATATCATTGCCAATATTTTAAATAAAGTCTCAAAAAGTTATTATTGTGTCTCTATAGTGGTGATAATGAAAAATTAAACCTAAAAATGTTTTTCAAGCAATGTAATCTTGAAGAGATTAGTATTAACTATTGTATGGATGTCAGAGAATTACCCATTGATATTTGTAGTTTGATTTCCCTTAAGAAATTGACCATCACAAACTGCCATGAAATTTAAATGATACTTGCGAATCTAGAATTGTTTGCAGGATCTCTAGAAGATTTGGTTTTATATGCTTAACCCACTCTCAGAGTATTGTGAACCTCAATTTCTCAACTTGAAAAGTTAGAACTTTTTGATATTTTGAAGTTTCATTGTTTGGAAAGACTTCCATCTCAAGTTGGTAATTTACATAATCTCCAATTTCTTAGCATGATGGGCTGCAAAAAAATTAAGAAACTTTTTTAATCAACTAAGAGGCTTATATCTTTGTAGTGTTTGATCTCTAACAAACAATTCAAAAATCAATGTTCAAGCCTATAGGAATCCATTTCTGACATTCAAATAAAAGTGTATAATTGATTTATTAAAACTCTAATTCAAAATGTTCATAGAATGATTATTTTTTGAAATCAAATATGAAGTAATTGCACATTTAATGTCTTTAAATACCAAGGTTGTTGTAAGCTACACAGACATATACCAAATCAATTCATAAAAACTATTAAGGAAGGGTAGGATCAAAGATTCAAATTAAAATTTTGAATTTGAAGAGCAATGGCGAACACTTCAAAATGTAGCATAGGGTCAAGATGTGACAAAATTCATTTACCCTCCAGCTTTGGGATAAAGACCGTCTTTGAAACCAATAATACCCACAACTAGTAAAGAGGTAAAGAGATGTTATACTTTTGATCCAAGTTCCTAGAAAGTGCATAAGCATTTGTTTTAGCATATAATCCCATACTCAAGTCAGGGGACGTGGGATTACCTTGCTTAAGGTTGGGCTCTCATTGAGGGGGGCTTCCTAAAATATGCATTATAGAGGCAATGGTGGGAGAATTTGGCAGAATTGATGTTCTATTGGGGTGTCTGTTAGAATTTATGGTAGTTTTTGGAAAAACTAATTGTCACGATCTATTTTATGATAATCCTTTCAATCTAAAACATTGATCTATATATTTCATCTAATGCTCTTTAGTAAGGGAATTCTTATCAACATAATTCAATAAAGCATTTCAAAAACACTAAAAACCAATCCACTTATTTTTTAAGCATATTTATATTGATAGAATAATAAAATGGGAAGGAACATAACATGGAATTTTATCAAAATTTTAAAGCAAACTTCCCATGAATTTTGTAAATTGTCCCTTTAACCCTTATCAAGGACTAATTGTTGGAAAGAGACACTGCAAATTTTTTCTAGTGTTGTCATTGATGGCAACCCTAGTCGGTGTTTGGATCCGCACATCATCATTTGCTCATGCCAGCAGGCAGACTGAAGTCAGTCAAGGAAGAACAGAGCATCCAATAGTTTTGTGTTCATCGATTCACTTGCAGATTTTCTGTTGTTATTTTGAGTTGTGGATATCATGGGATGCTTATCAGTACATTTCTTGTGTTTTCCAAAAATCTCAGTGCCTCATATCAAGTTTTGTGTAAGTTTGGAGATCTGGTTGCTTATCTTTTTGTTCATAAGTGTTTTGCAGCCGACCCAATTGATAACATGTTGTGGATATTCAAGGAGTGTTTATTTGAATGTTTTTGTGCTCTATCATCTTGATTTTGGTCCGAGCTAAGTTGTGGCCGACCGTTGTGGATGCACATCGAATATAACTCATGATCTGAGCTGATAGTTGCAAATATTCTTAAGTTCTATTAAAGCCAACTTGTTGCAATTAAATTGCTAATCGTGGATATATATAAATGACCAATTATATCATTTTGTGTGATATGTATGGTGTGTCGATGTGTGTTGTGAATATCAAAAGGGTGATTGAGCAATTTTATGCACAGTTTCACTTGCACATAAAGATTTTGTGAAGCGAGTTAGAGCATAACAGAGCAGAAGTGCAGAATCAGTCAGAAGGACAGAAGATCAACTATTGAGCCTAATCGAAACTGTAATCAAGAATTTGTAGATGCTACTCTCTTAGTTCATTCTCTTGGATCTAATCCAAATCCTTGTAAGGCAGTGTTCCTTTCTCTTTTTGAGCAATGAACTCTAGGCAGTGAGCCTGAATGCAAGTGCATTCCCATATTGTAAATTTCTTTTTGAGTATACTCAGATCATATTGTGGATTGGCCATCCACCATGGTTTTTCCCCTAATAGGGTTTCCACGTAAAAATCCTTGTGTTATGGTGTTGTGGTTGTTTTCTTTCTGTTTCTGCATATTACTCTTGGTTGAATGTTTTAAGTGGGTTAAAGATCAAAATAATAAAGTTAATTTTTGCACAACACTGATTCACCCCCCCTCTCAGTGTTGCTTGTTTCCAACAATTGGTATCAGAGCTAGTTCCTTGAAAGAAGCCTTACAGCTTAGGGAGATCTTGGAAAGTGTTTTCAATGGATACAAGTAGTCTTCAAGAACAACTCTTGGTGGCCCTGGATGATCTTGACCAGTCAAAATCTGAGAACCAGGAACTGTAGGAAAGTCTTGAGAATGCAGAGAAATTCATCCAGTCATTAAAAGACAAAATCAATGAATCAAGGGAGAAAAGAAAGGAATTATGTGATCATCTTAAGCAGAAAAATAGAAGCATGGAAGATGAACAAATGAGTCATGTCTTGAAGGAGAAAACAAAACAGTGTGAAAAGTTTTCCAAAGAAAATGATGCCCTGAAGCGTGAGATGGAATCTATCGTGATGAAAATGACCAAGGAAATTGAAGATAGAAAGAAGAATGAAGAAAAGATTGCTCAATCCTTGAAAGAAAAATCTAAACAATGCAGCCGATTGGACAATGAATTGGAACAATCTAAAAACAATGAGGAAGTGCTTCAAAAACAACTTGATGATCTCAGAGATGAAATTACTGCTACAAATGAGTACAAGGAGAAATTCAAAGCTAGCTCAGCCAAGATTGATGATCTAATTAAAGGTCAGAGGATTGATGATGACAAGCGAGGTCTTGGCTATGAGGAAGGTGAAAGTTTCGGATCTGGACAAAGGAACTTTGGACAAAATAATTTCAGACAAGGAAGATTCAGGCAAGGAAATCAAATGAATGGAGCTAGAAGGAATCTGGTAAGACAACCAAATGCTCAAAGATTCAATGGTTATTATTTTACTTGCAATAAATTTGGCCATATGGCTTCTCAGTGTAGAAGCAGGATGAATCCAAGTGGACCATTATTCTCAAGTCAGTGCTTTAATTGCAATAATTTTGGTCATAAGTCGAATGAGTGAAAAAATGTGAACAACTTTCATAGAGATATCAGATGCTATGCATGCAATAGACTTGGGCATATTGCTAACCAATGCAGATCAAGGAAAAATTAGTGGAACAGTTGGTCTGAACAGAGGAATGTTGTGTGTTACAACTGCAACACATTTGGCCATACTGCTAGATTTTGTTGGAGCAGAAGAGGTCCGGGAAAACATAATATACAACAGGACGTCAAGGGAAAAGGTAAACTCACTACATATGTGATTAGGAGGAAAATGCATAAGAAATGGGTGAAAAAGAATCCCTTTGTTGAAGGAAATGTGCCAGCACCAAAATTTGCTTCTAGTAATTCCTCTGGGAATTAGTTTTAGGCCTTTGGCCTAAGGGGAGTTGTCAAGAAAATATCTTAACCCCCTGCCGATAACTGACACCAGAATGTGGATAGCTCCAGTAAGTGCCCAGATGCTTTTCAAATTTTGTTCAACCAATTGGAGAAGGTATTATACAGTATTGAAGATCCGCAGAAGGATTATTTGTCTCAGTACATGGAAATAGGGTAACCAGATGAACTAGGGTAAAAGCATTTATTGCAACAAAAGGGGTTAGTTGTGCGAACAATAAAAATCCATTTTTATCTTTCATTTGTCACTTTGCATTTTGGAGAAAAGAAGTTTGGAGAGCCCTAGAGTGAACTTTGCTGAGTTGTGACAAGATTCAAGTGTGAAGAAGATTCAGCGATCAAACTCTGATCCAATGAAAAGGTATTTATCGAAAAACCTGTGAATTTATGAATTTGCAAAATGGCCACTCCATTGATAGTAGAAGTCAAGGATAGACCCCGTCCTAAGTTCAAGCAACATCCTTATAAGTTTGTTGAGACCAAGCCCCTCGGTGCGTTTTTGTTTGTTCCGTACGGAGTCTTGCATACTGAAGATATTAGGGCTTACATTCATGCTTACATTGAAGAGTTAGGAACCTCACAATTAATGAATTTGTATTCCAACCATATACTTGGAGAGGACTTCACTGTTAAGCCGGAATTCCAAACCCTAGAGGAGAAGAAGTTCACGCAATTTGCGAAATTCCCCATATTTGAGAAAAGTGAATGGGTGCGATATATTTTGAGCCGTGTTCATGCCAAGTTCATGTGGTTGAATATACCTTTTAAGATTACGAAAGAGGCTATAAGCACTGTCATAGGTCTAAATTCTTTCGGTGGTCTACCAATCTTGAAATCTGTAAAGAATCAGACGGTTACTAATAAAACAGGTGCAACATTTGATAGAAGGGCAATGACAATCGAATATATTGTTGAAGTGGATGTGAAATTTGCATTAATGGTCATTGGCTACAAGGTTTACCACTCCAACTGGGATAATTCAGTGTCTGGTACAACCATTTATGCAGCCTATCAGATGGTAAAGGAAAATGTAGATGATGACTTGTGTGAGCTGCTTAGAAGTTAACTAATGGAGAATCTGAATAAGATTAAGAAGGACAAGAAGAACACCTTTAAATATGGTAATTTGTTGTTGTGTTTATTCTTTTATTTCATGAATGAGATTTCGAGTGTTGGGAAAGTTCATTGGCAAAGGAATCATCCTGTAGCTATCCAAATAAGATATATATTGTTTGGAAGTGGTGATAGACATACCAAAAATACTGCCCTCTGGGGGTACTTCAAAAAATTTAAGAATATGATGCAAGCAAGAGAGAGAATCCCTACTTCAATTGTGGAGAAGTACAAAGATACAATCTATTTCATGGTGGATATTGGTCAATGCCTAATGGAAGTTGTTGATCCCAGAATGGTATGGATCATGCCTATGGGATATGAAGTCGAGGAGAAAATCTTGGAAAGAGCATTGTTGAGCAAACCTCTGGATCAGGCAGAAGAGAGGTTCGGAACTTATGGAGAAAAGAGCATGGAAGTCCATGATCAACTAAAGAAGCCTAAAATAATCAGAAAAGTGAGGAAAGAAGTGGAAGTGTTTGCAGAAAACATGGGCATACCTGTAGAAATATTGAAAGAAGCCACAAGGAAGAGAGAAGAAGCAAAAGCTGAAAAAGGGAAAGAACCTAAAACTGAAACTGCTAGTTCGGCAGCACCCTCTGCTCGTATTAGATCAACAAGGATTTCTCCTACAACCAAGCCTGTGCAAACTCAAGATAAGGCTTCTGGTAAGAGGAAGAAGAACAAGAGCACAAGAACCTATGAAGTCGTCTCAAAAAGTGAGGAGACTGATTCATATGAGTATGTGATAGAAATGAAGGCTACTAGCACTCAGGCTACAAAGCTAACCAAGAGAAAATCCCCCAGTGAAGAAGAAAAGGAAAAAAAGAAGGAAAAAATCGACATACCAGGTATGACAGTTGAGGAAGTTGAAAATGTTGTTGTCAAGGATGGAAACCTCAAGCCTCTCTGCAAATTGTATGAAACTTTTGACAAATCAGGTCAAAGAATTCTTGAGGAGGCAACAATAAAACATCTGAACATTTTCAATAAAGTTCTTGTTGAAATTATGTCTGGTTTACCCAAGAGTCTGTATGATATTTTGGAGGCAAGAAGAGTAACTGCTAGAACATAAGAAGAGCATATGAGAAAGAGAATTCTTGCAGACTTATGTCCGGAAATGTCTATTGAGGAGATGAATTCACTCCTGAACAAAGCCAAAAAGGAATTCAAAAGCAAAATAAGGGTGAACAAACTTATGATCGGTGAAACTGATGTCGTTGTTGAGGAAACCAAGAAAATCCTGGAAGCGTTTCTGTCAAGAAACAAGATCAATGTTGAAGAAGTGAATGCTGAAGAAGTTACTGATCCGGTAAATGAAGAGGTGAATGTAAATAAGGAGAACGTGAATGTATTTGATCCTCCAGAATTTGAGGATATTCAAATTCCTTTTGAGGTGGATAAAACAGAGGTACCTATGGAGACTGGAGCTCCTAAGGTTGTTGTAGCTGAGGAAAAGGAGATGCCATGTGAAGAAGTTGAAGCTCCTAAAGGCAATCAAGAAACAATCTTTGAAGGACTAGAAGTTGAAAAAGAAAAAGTTCAAGTTAAGGATATTCCAGTGGAAGCAAGAGACACTGCCGAGGCAGTGAAGAAATTTTCGGTAGATCAACAGGAAGAATTTGATCCTGAATTGGTTGAAGGCACAATCAATCTATCAACCTTGTCCCCAATTCAGATAATTAAGGTCGCATCATTTGCACAAGCTAAGGCCAGTGCGAAGATTCTGAAGTCTCACATTGAGGACAATGAATTATCAAGTCTTGCATCTGGAGTTCTTGAGAAAAATTTTCCGACTCATGTGAAGGATTTGTCCTGTTCATCCTCCGGTGAACTAAAGAAGCTCATAAATTCTATAAGTACTCATTTTGAATCTCTTGAAAAATCAGCCATGGATAAAGTGCAAAAAGAGTTTAATGGAAAAAGATTTAGTTGGTTGAAGGAAGTGATTGCAAAAGATAAAACTTTTTTAGCCACCTCTATGAAGAATATTCAAGGTTTTATATCTGAAGCTGGAAAATCCTATAAGTCATGTTTGGTTTTGTCCAAGTTTACTAAAGATAATGAGAAGAAGGTGAAGGATCTTGAAAAACAATTGGCTATCATTTTTGATGCTTTTGATTTGTTAGCTAGTTATGTTGCTCAGCAAGAAGGTCAAGTAATATCTCTACTTGACAAAATAAGGAGCTTGAAGCATGAAAATGATAGGATTGTTGGGAGAGTATGTGAACTCAGGGGACTAATTGGTCCAAAGATTGAATTAATGGTGAGTGCATTGAAGGAAGCCAAAGATTCTATGGCAGTTAGTGACCCAATGAATCTTGAATTTACAGAAGCTCAATCTTATTTAATGTGTGGTCACATAACAATTTTGGAGAGTCTCAAAAAGGTTTGCGACGAAAATTTAAGAGTGTTGAAGCAAGATTTTTCAAATGTATTCAAATTTGTGTAAGTTACAAGTTCATGCCTACACAGTTTTGAATTTTTGTTTCGGTTTCCCCAGTTTTTGTCATTGATGTCAAAGGGGGAGAGTTGTACAATGAAAAATGTATATTCATTCTAGGGGGAGTTGCTTTTCTGAGTTGAGATTGAAGTTTTTTTTGAAGTTTTGAAGTGGCAGTGTAATTCATGTTGGTTTTGATCTGACACTTAGTCATTTTTCACTAAGTGTTGCCATCAATGCCAAAGGGGGAGATTGTTGGCAAAAGAAATTGCAAATATTTTTTGGTGTTGTCATTGATGGAAACCCTAGTCAGTGTTTGGATCCGCACATCACCATTTTCTCATACCGGCAGGCAGACTAAAGTCAGTCAAGGAAGAACAAAGCATCCGACAGTTTTGTGTTCATCGATTCACTTGCAGATTTTTTGTTGTTATTTTGAGTTGTGGATCTCATGGGATGCTTATTAGTTCATTTCTTGTGTTGTTCAAAAATCTCAGTGCCTCGTATCAAGTTTTGTGTAATTTTGGAGATCCGGTTACTTATCTTTCTGTTCATCAGTGTTTTGTGGCCGACCCAATTGATAACATGTCACAGATATTCAAGGAGTGTTTATTTGAATGTTTTTGTGTTCGATCATCTTGATTTTAGTCTGAGCTAAGTTGTGGCCGACCGTTGTGGATGCACATTGAATATAACTCATGATCTGAGCTGACAGTTGCAAATATTCTTAAGTTCTATTGAAGCCGACTTGTTGCGATTAAATTGCTAATCACATATATATATATAAATGATCAATTATATCATTTTTTGTGATATGTATGGTGTGTCGATGTGTGTTGCGAATATCAAAAGGGTGATTAAGCGATTTAATGCACAGTTTCACTTGTGCATAAAGGTTTTGTGAAGCGAGTTAGAGCAGAATAGAGCAGAAGTGTAGAGTTAGTTAGAAGGACAAAAGATTAACTACTGAGCCTAACCGGAACTGTAATCAAGCATTCGTAGATGCTACTCTCTTAATTCATTCTCTTGGATCTAATCCAAATCCTTGTAAGGAAGTGTGCCTTTCTCTTTTTGAGCAGTGAGCTCTAAGTAGTGAGCCTGAATGCAAGTGCATTCCCATATTGTAAATTTCTTTTTGAGTATATTCAGATCATATTGCGGATTGGCCATCCATTGTGGTTTTCCCCCTAATAGGGTTTCCACGTAAAAATCCTTGTGTTATGGTGTTGTGGTTGTTTGCTTTCTGTTTCTGCATATTACTCTTGGTTGAATGTTTTAATTGGGTTAAAGATCAAAATAATAAAGTTAATTTTTGCACAACACTGATTCACCCCCCCTCTCAGTGTTGCTTGTTTCCAACACTAATGTTACAATGCAACCCTTATCTTTATATGTTCATTTGCTACTTCAAGATTTATATTTTAATTTCAAGGAATATTCCCAAGTCACTTGGGGTCTATCTTGAGGTGTTCGTTATTGCTCTTCAAATTCAAAATTTTAATTTTAATTCTTTATCCTACCTTTCCCTAATAGTTGTTGTGAATTTATATGGTATATGTCTATGTAGCTTATACAAACCTCGTCATTTAAAGACATTCAATGTGCAATTATTTCATATAAGATTATTAAGAAAAATTATTCTATTAACATTGCAAATTAAAGCTTTAAAAAATTAGCTATACATTTTTATTTGAAGATAAAAAATGGACTCTTGTTGGATTGAACATTAATTTTTGAATTGCTTGTTCACAAATCAAATGTTGCAAAGATGTAAGCCCCTTACCTGAATTAGGAAGTTTTTTTATTTTTCACAACCCATCATATTAAAAAATTGGAGATTCTGTAAATTACCAACTTGAGATGGAACTCTCTCCAAGCGATGACACTTTGAAATATCAAATTCTAACTTTTCAAACTCAAAAATCGAGATTGGTAATACTCTAAGAGTAGGGAAAGCATATAACGTCAACTCTTCTAGAGATCTTGCAAGCACTCATAGATTTCCAAGTATCATTTGAAGCTCATGGTAGTTTGTGATGGTCAATTTCTTAGGGAAGTCAAAATACAAATGTCAATGGGTAATTCCCTAACATCCATACAATAGTTAATATCAATCTTTTAAAGATTACACAACTCTAAAAATATTTCTGGTTTTAATTCCTTGATATCACCACTGTAGAGACAAAATGATAGATTCTTGAGATTTTCTTAAAACTTTGGCATTGATCTTTAAGATGAGTGACATTCAAATTTTCAAGCTTAATGTATTTCCATTTTGTCAAAGAATCAAAATTTGGCATGCCACCAAATTTATTGCGAACAAACTTTTGGTTGATTATGATGAGAACTTTCAATTCAAACATTTTATTCAAAAGTGTTGGAAGAAGACATTTATTTCCAGTAAATATGCTTACAAGAGCTTGAGCATTTAGAAATTGAAACCATTTGTCCAATTTCATTCTATCTATAAAAGTATACATAAAAAATTCATAAAACATGAATAGGCGTTAATAATGGGCTATACTAATTTGTGTGAAGACATATGAATATTAATAAACTAGTTTGAAAAAATGAACTTTGGTGTATGCCAATAATATAAGTGGCTTCAATATCCTCACAATTGTCCCAATGAGAAAGTGAATCTAAACTCAGCATCTCGCACATGTTTTTAAATTGGTTATTGTTCGTTCAATAAATAGCTAACTTTTGTAGGATATCTTGTTGAGCTACATATTGCCCATAGATGTTGCTATCTGAACGATCTCTAATGAAAAAGATGCATTCAATTTTTACAGTAAAAAATATGTAGCTCATTTTATTGTTCAAAAAAAGTAGCAACACTTCAACTATTAGAAATATGAATTGAAATTAGTGAAACAAACAACTATTTAGATTTTACAGAAAGATATAGCAAGACTTTTTTTTTTTGTTAACTTTAACTCAAGATTGTCGCTTAGTGTCATTATATATATATCTGTGTTACAATTTTAAGCTTAAGTACAATGAAAATATGAAACAGACTCACCCCACATCACGACTTACGAAATTTAACAATCTTTATTTTTCTAGTATAGTTAGATTCTCACGAGCATGAGTCGAGGTTAAGTTGTGAACATAAAACCAAATACCAAACAAGGTATCAACATGAATTTATTCTCTCTCAAAAAACATTATCAAGTCCAAAAAGTGTTGTTCCAAATCATTATTAAGCATATTTATGCTCAATGCCAAACACTTAAAAACACTATTTTCATGTTCATCATCAATGTGTCCTAAAAGCTTCGTTTGAGCATGTTTCCAACATTTCTCTTTGTTCTCTTTATATAGAGAACGCAATCACCTCCAATGCAAGTGGTAACTCTTGACATTCTTTTGCTACCTATTAATAAATTTTAATTAACACTTATATAACTTCAAATATGGTCATTATGTTTACACACAGATTCAATTGAACAATACTATCTCATCATATAATGGCCAAATAGAGAATGACCATTAAATCTAATCATATTCAACTAAAGAATATCATGGCAAATTCAATCGATTTTAGGATTCATTAAAATGAATGGTTGAGTTCACAAGTATACAAAGGTGTACATGTTGGACTAATGTCTTGTTATATTTTGTCTCTGGAATGCTTGTTTTATCAAAAGCCCAATAGAAAAAGAGGGATAGAGCATCTTCATCTCTAAATAAAGGAAAATCATAAGTGTTGTCATGTCATTCGATAGTCTTCTTGAATATCACAACAGTCGTGTATCCATCTTCTTCAAACAAAAATTTTAAGATGAAAATCATGAAGCCACATGTCATCTAACACAACCAATTTTTTTTGTGTTTGCCTGCTACTAAGCCATTCCTCAAACCGTGTATGAGCATCTTTAATGCTCTTAAAAATAAGGAGAAAACACACATTCCAAAGACATGATATAACAAGACACTAGACCAACTAGTACACCTCTATCTACGTGTGAACTCAACCATTCATTTTAATGAATCCTAAACTCCATTGAATTTTCCATCATATTCTTTAGTCAAATTTGTGTAGATTTGATGATCATTTTTTTTTTTGACCATTATATGATTGAATTTATGTGGACCTGATAATCATCCTTTGAGGTTATATGGATGTTAACTAAAATTTATTAACAGGTAGTAAAAGAATATCAAAGGTTACCACTAGTATTGGAAGTGATTATGTGTTCTCTATATAAACAAAACAAAAAGGAATGCTAGAAACATGCCCAGACAAAGCATTCAAAAGGAGGATTCATCGATGATGAGCATGAAAATAGTGTTTTCAAGTGTTTGACATTGAACATAGTTAGGTTTGATAATGATTTGAAATATTGTTTTTTGGACTTGATATTGTTCCTTGAGATAGATTAAATCTATATTGATACCCTATTTGGTGTTGGTTTTACCTTTACAACTTAGCCCTGACTAATGCTTGTAGGAATCTGACTATATTGGAAAGAAAAAAGTTATTGAGTCTGATAAATTATAATGTGGGGTGAGTGTCTCCTATTTGATTTTCGTTGTATTTGAGATTAAAATTGTAACACAAATATATATACGCACACACACACACACATGCAATGACACTAATCCACAATCTTGATTTAAAGTTAACAAACAAAAAGAATAAATCTTGCTATATCTTTCTGTAAAATTTAAATAGTTGTTAATTTCACTTATATCAATTCATATTTCTAATAATTTAAGTGTTGCTACATTTTTTGAATAATAGAAAGAGTTACGTATCTTTTACTCTCAAAATTTAATGCATATTTTTTCTTAAAGATTGTTCAAATGATAGTGTTTGTGAGCAATATGTAGTACAAAATGATATCATGCAAAAGTTAGTTATTTATTAGCAAACAATAATATCGCAACCTCTCTTGTTATTTTAATTATTTCTACTATTTGAATTTTCTCTTATTCATGCATATCACAATTTAAATTATAGTAAACTAATATCATCAATTTGAGAATCAAATCAAAAAAAATAATTAACTCAACAATTGACTGAGTCATAATATAGCAAGAAAAATTTCACATCACCTAAACTACACATTATCTCAAAAAAAAAAAAACAAAAACAAAAACAAAAACAATTAGAGTAGTGATATTCCTCAACATGCAGTCAAGTGCATGAATTTGATACTCTTAAAACTAAGACACTTTCTCCCACATCTCCCAAGTCTTTTTCAATCAGCTCATCAGTCATTTATCATTAAATTGAAACCTAACAAAACCTAAAGCTTAGAAGTTTTGAAGTCAAAGACACTCACCAACATTTATCCATCAAATTAGAACTACCAGGCATGAAGAAGAATGCAACATGTGCATACTTCCGACCAAGTTTTGGCACACCAACCCCAGCCGCCCAACGCCGACTTTTATCACCTCACCCCAACCATATTATTCACATGGCTTATATTTCAACTGCCCATAATAAATTGTAGTGCTAAGTCGCATGCTACAGTTTACAAAGAATTTAATGCATTTTATCTATAAATCGAATGGATGGGCCTATGTTTCAAACTACTCCATTTCTACCTCGAACGGTTCAATGAGTGTTGTTGCAGATTTTGCAAGAAGGAGACGTGTTGACCTAAGCATCCCCTTATCTCGTACTGCAACAGGGATTTAGCGCAATAGGTAGGATTCAAAGCATTTATCTTTCTGAAATGATTATATGTAGAACCCTCAATGCATTATGTATATAGAATTTGTAGATCACTGGAAAGGTGTTGGTTTTCTGTCGAACAAAAAAAATTCAATTATACTCTAGAATTTGATATTGGAAAGGTATTTACTATTTTCTAGAATTTATGTTGTGCGAATGGCTATTTCCTTGCAGTTTTGTGCACCCTGAGTTAAAGTTGGTAAACGTTCTTCTCTGTTGTATATCTAGAGGAGCATGTCCTAAAAAGTGTACTTGTTAAGTCAGGAAACTGAAATTGCATCACATATTTACAATATTGGGAATGTAAAACATTCACAGCAATTCCTTCACAATGTTGTTTAGTGCTTTCCAAGTTTGGAATGATCAATACCTTCAAACTACTTAAGTTAGATAATGGGAAAATAGTTTATTGGTTATATGTTCTTGAGTTGCAATCTATTAAAATAAGAAGCAAATTATCTCATTCTGTGGAATAGTTTGCCTTATGCTTATCGAATTATGGTTCATTCCATTATTCTTTGTATTTACAACTTTCATTCCATGAACAAAATCTGTAAGCTGCTAGTTTTTTTACATATACATTTGTAGGATGACCTCCATTTGTTTCGGGGCTGTTACATATACAGTTTTCTTGCATATGGTGATTATTCTAAAATCATACACAAAAGCGTCAAAACTTAATGCTGGGATTCTTTAAATTATTTCAGAATTATGCACAATTTCATGGATATGCAAAACCATCATATAGTAACTGAAACATTTTTTTGAGGGGTCTATAATATGTGTTGGTTTGATTAAGGCATTTAGTTTCAGCTCAAATCAGCATTTTGACAAACATATAAAATACATAGATAATCTGTACTTCTTGTTCAAAGGATGAAAAGAAAAATCAGAGTAGTCCTTCACAAGCTGTTGCTGTTTAAGATTGCAGCATTAGAAGACTTGGCGCCCCTTCAATTTGTCATGGCATAGCCTCTTTTCTACCCATGCCTGGTTTAATTAATTGCTGTTCAACTTTGGCACCTTAATTAGTAGGAAAGAGAGCATAAGATTGAAGGAGATAATCCCCTCAATGGTTTATACAGTTATTAAAAATCTAAAAATCCTTTAACCATGGCGCCATTTTCCTTGAATGCATACTTTAAATCTGCAGCAAAAGTCATTAAAGATTAATTGACCAAGCTATTAAAAAAAATGTGGAGGTTGAGATCCGAGCAATGTTTAAATCCATGACTCTAAAAAACGTCTTTTCCTCATAGAGATTAATGTTACTATTCACTACATTTTCCTTTTCTTGTTCTTTGCGTAGCTTGTGACTTAGTAGGGTATGAAATTTTAACCTTCAAGTGTTTCTTAAACTTCGGTTAAAGAATGATTATTTAGCCATAAACAAATGAGAATAATTTTAGCATCTAAAATATAACATTCCTGAAATTGAGTATTAGGATAGGTATTTCATATAGTCATAAAACTAATAACTCTGTGATTATCAAAATTAATCTAGGGAAAGGAACATTAGGAGATCTATAAAATTCCTCTAGACATATTTGATCAAGATCTAGTTCATTATATATTTTGTAGGACATTTCATTTAATTTATATTAATCTTTTTTTTTCCCAGTGAATAAATAAGATAGTATTGCCTTCATTATAGCTTTTAAACCATGGCGTCCATTAGTTATAAGTACTTATGTTAATCCTAAGTCTTGGAAGAAGATTAATGCAATATTTACATGTATAATGGAAATAGATTAAGATATATACAGTAATGTTAGAAATTATTTTACAAAGATATAGTTTTGATTGAAACAATGATTACTCTAATATGAATGAATACTTCAGACTTACAACATGCATTTGGGAATTCTGTTTGTGTCCAAGGTTCTTAATTTTGACACATTCCAAGACTTGGGATAATTTAAAAGTTTTATATGAAAGCCCAACCAACCTGGATTATTAGGCTTTCTCAAAATTTGTTCTAAGGAAGGATTGCTTAAGTCATGCTCTTGAAAGAAAAATTTACGATGGATTATAATCTTAACAAAATGGATGGTCATGGTCTCAAAACTTAGATGAAATAGTTTAGTAAATCTCGACAACTTTCCCCCAAGCAACGTAAAAACCTTTTTCTTGCATTCCCAGATATGTTAGCATATATATATGAGCTCAAAGAACAAAAATTGTAGATTTGTCTAGAATAACTCTCAAAAGAAAAAGCCTCTTTCTGTGATTTGGCAACAAATATTGAAACCCCTGCATCCACTCATAAATGGTTGAAAATGCATGTAGCTAATCATAAAAACATGTTTTATTGTGTTATATGGTAATATTTTCTATGAATGGATATTGACTAGTTATTTATTTATTCAATGATTATGATGGAATATTTATTTAATAGCAATGTATTGTAAATTATCAAACAATGCTTATTGATTTACTAAAATTATCTTGAACATTATTCTTTAATAGATGTTGTTGAAATTTAATACTTTATGAATTTTAGATTCTTACAAGCTCTTTTCTTATGAAAGCTTAATTATGTTAGATATAGTTTTGAAACCCTAATCAAAGAAAATAAAACAAAACTAGCAGTGTTCGGTATTAACGATGCATCTAGCTTATGTTTACGGGTAATGTCGTCGCGCTTGAGCTATTGCACCTATCACCTAATATAGCGGCAATAACGGCATTTGTGGCATCGTATAGGTCGGGGAGAAATAAGGAACGTTGGTTGCTTAAATCCAAAGTGAGAGAAACCCCCTTTGGAACGATAAGCTAAAAAGATAAAAAGGAAATGAATCAAATCCACTAGTGACAACCTAGAAAACCAAAGTAGGAATTTTCTATGGTGCAGTGTAATTGAAGTTATTCTTATGTTAAGGTATATTAATTATGGTATCATTTAAACAAGTCAAGGGTGACATACATCAATAGGAAATAATGTAAATGAATGTCAATTAGGTAAACAAACAATGGTTAAGTCGACCATTTGTTATTTATGCTCCCCTTCGTGAGTGGCAACCGTAAAGGGACTATTTGGGGAATAAGAACCCTAGAAAGGGTTGCATACCCACCTTTTTATATTAGTCCACATAAAACATAGTCTAGAAAACAAAACTACATATTTTATGCCTTGATCCCGTTTGGAAGCAGGGTATGTGGGTAATCTAGGAAATCAATGATGCTCTCAGTACTCAGGCGTTCAAGAATGGGGTTTTAGGACAAGCAAGATCGTCTAAACATTTCAAAAAGATAATCAACAAAAATTATACTCGGAAGAATCTTGTATGGATTGCTTGATTCTTCGAGGCCTTAAGCCAAATTCTGAGGCAGGTTTCAAGCCTAGAATTATGATTTACATACCCCTAAGGACGACAACCTCGATACACTTCCAACAGGTAGTGTGGTCATTAGGGAAGCGACTCAAGATCTAGATGATCCTAATGGGTCCACGATTCTGGCCACAGCACATACCTATCATTTGATAGATGCCTACCTCGTTAGGTGGATGTCTATTCCAATTTATGAATAAATGTATTCATGTTCCATATGAACAAATGATTCAATTGACATTACATATTGACATATACCTATCCCGTAAGGATAGAAGTTCTCGAGTATACTTGTGAATGAACACTTGGACACAATATATATATATAGTGGGGTTTAGGTTAAAATTAATTGGGTCTTTACAAATAACCAATTTCGAAACATATGCAAGAGGTTGAGTTTCGATCCACTTTTTAACTGAGACATGCTTGAGGAAATTGAAGTTGATATTATTAGCATCTGCCTCGATTTGTTGTTTCAAACCAGTTTATTGATATTCATATATGTCTTCACACAAATTAGTGTAGTTCATTATTAATAACTTTTCATTTTTTATTTTATTTTTTTGTATACTTCCATTGAGGGTGAGCGGCGAGAATGGGAGCGAGGGTAGGAGTTTGAAATCCTCTGCTGCAAAGGATGAGGGAGAGGTTGATTCTGAGGATGAGGCAAATGGGTTGTGACTGACACTTTTTGTTGGTTGGCTTGTTGGAGTCGAGATGGAAGTGGTGGGGTTTTGATATCTAGTGTGGCTAACGGATGCGACTGGGTCGCGAACGGCTGTCGGGTTGCTGGGGAAATCCTTGGTCGTTTGCTCAGCTAGTTGTTTGTTGCTGCCTTTTGTTGTTGATCAGTGGAAGGGCATTTTTTGGTGTGAGCATGGCTTGTGAGTTGCAGTTTTTTCTTCTACTGCTTCTCTTCTGCTAGGTGTTATGTTTTTGCTCATGTCTTTTCAGCTGGAGAGTTCCCTTGTTGTGTGCTTTGGGTCCTTTGAGTTGGGATTGGTTGTGGAATGGCTTATCTTTAGCCCTGATCGACGTATTTGGGTAGTTGGTGTGCTCATCTTGTTGGCTTATTCTATGATCCCTCTTTCCTTGGTTTCCCTTTGCCCCTTGGGGTTTTTTCAGTTGATGGTGGACAGATTGTTGTTGGCAATTGCTGCTGTGGGTTGCTCTATTGCAGAGGATGAGGGAGATGTTGATTCTAAGGATGAGGCGAATGGGTTGCAGCTGGCGCTTCCTATTGTTTGGCTTGTTGGAGTCGACTTGGGAGCGGTGGGATTCTACTATCTGGTGTGGTTGATGGACGCGACTGGGTCGTGGACAATTATCGAGTTGCTGGTGAAAGCCTTGGTCGTTTGCTTAGCTAGTTGTTCGTTGCTGCCTTTTGTTGTTGATCGGTGGGAGGGCATTTTTTGGTGTGAACATGGCTTGTGGGTTGTAGTTATTTCTTCTATTGCTTCTCTTCTGTTGGGTGTTATGTTTCTGCTCGTGTCTTTTCAGCTAGAGAGTTCCCCTATTGAGTGTTTTGGGTCCTTTGAGTTGGGGTTGGTTGTGGAATGGCTTATCTTTGGCCCTGATCGACGTATTGGGGCAGTTGGTATGCTCATCTTGTTGGCTTATTCTATGATCCCTCTCTCCTTGGTTTCCCTTTGCCCCTTGGAGTTTTTTCAGCTGTCGGTGGACAGATTGTTGTTGGAGATTGTTGTTGTGGGTTGCTCTTCTGGGGGTTCGCCTCTTGGGCCCTGTCTTTTGCAGATGGTTGGCAGGAGGGCTTTTTCTTTCTATGGTGTGGTTGGACTGAGAGTTTTCTCTTTCCGTGGTATGGGTGTGGCTTGTGAGTGGTAGTTTGCTTCTGCTACTATCTTTTCAGCTAGTGAGTTTCTTTGTTGTGTGCTTTAGGTCCTTTGAGGAGGGTTTGGTTGTGGATGGGCTTATCTTTGGTCCTAATCAGCGTATTGGGGCAATTTGGTGTGCTCATCTTGTCAGCTTATTCTATGATCCCTCTCTTCTTGGTTTCCCTTTGCCCCTTGGAGTTTTTTCAGGGACAGATTGTTGTTGGCGATTGTTGTTGTGGGTTGCTCTTCTGGGGGTTTGCCTCTTAGGCCCTGTCTTTTGCAAATGGTTGGCGGGAGGGCTTTTCTTTCTACAGTGTGGTTGGACTAAGAGTTTTCTCTTTCTGTGGTATGGGTGTGGCTTGTGAGTGGTAGTTTGCTTTTGCTACTATCTTTTCAGCTGGTGAGTTTCTTTGTTGTGTGCTTTGGGTCCTTTGAGGAGGGTTTGGTTGTGGATGGGCTTATCTTTGGTCCTGGTCAGCGTATTGGGGCAGCTAGTGTGCTCTTTGTGTTGGCCTGCTCTCTGCCTCCTTCCTTCTTGGTTCACCATTGCTCCCTTGGGCTTTCTCTGTTGACTGTTTGGTGGCTATGGTTGCTCGCTATTTTAAGCTAGTTGGTTGGGTTGCTATCCCAGTGCTTTTGGTGGTGGTGGCTATGTTGTCCCTATTCCTATTCTGTTGTTGTTGGCTGGACTTTTTCTAAAGTTTCATTTTTTAGTCCAGCATAATATGTGTTGTATTTTTTCTCTTGTTTTGTTGTTGGCTGATGTAATCTCATAGTCTTTCTTCCTTTTTCCTTCCCTCTTGGTGCCTAAGGATGTTGCGATCGTTTGTGCTACTAGAGTGATCGCTTTTTGTTGGGTGCTACAGTTGATTTCTTCTTTGGAGGTGAAGAATGCTCTTATTGAGGCGGAGCCTTCTCCTATTGAGGTGGAGTTGCATGATGTAAGTTCAATGGAGAGTTTACTTTTCTCTTGCGTGTTCCTATTGAGGCGGAGTTTTTTTATGCAGGAGATTGGTGGCTTTGGTGGTGATGGCTTTCTCTTCATCTTCTCCTATAGAGGGGAGCCCTCTCCTATTAAGATGGAGTTTGGGATGGTTGTTCAAGTTGGTTGGAGCTGCAAGGAAGTTGTTGCTCTTCAATGCTTTGTGGTGCTCTCTTACTTTCCTTTCGAGGTGGGGAGTTTGGATTGTTCTGACTCAATATTGTTTACATTGAGTGGATGGTTTGTTGTGGTCTAGCAATTACATACTATTGGGTTTTCGGTCCCTAAAAAAACTTGATTTTTTTGTCTAGGTTTATGGCCCCTTTAAAAACCTAGTTGTAAAGGGTTGAAGGTCCCGTCAAAACCTATTTGTTGCAGCTTGAGTTGATTTGAATATCTATGTTTGGTTGCTGCCAATGGGTTGTGGTTAGTTTGATGATTATTTTCCTTACAGCTTATCTACCTTCTAAAGGGTTTTACGTCCCTTCAAAACCTTCTTGTAATGGGTTTCTGGTCCCATCAAAACCTATTTATCACTAATAAAAAACTATTCATTTTTTTATGTATACTTTTGCATAGAGAATTAAAATGGAGTGATGGCCTATGTTTTTTAAAGGCGTGAGCTCTTGCAATCATATTTACTAGAAACAATTGTCTTCTTCCAATACTTTTGAATAAAATGTCTGAATTAAAAGTTTTCATCATAAACAACCAAAAGTATATTCATAATGCACTTGGTGGCATATCAGTTACCAATAATACACACAACTAGGAAAAGATATGTCATTTGCTTTTGATCCAAGTTCCTAGAAAGTGTGTAAACATTTGTTTTAGCATATAATCCCATCCTCAAGTTAGGGGGCATGTGTTTCAGGTTGGGGTCTCATTAAGGGGGCTTCTTAAAATATGCATTATAGAGGCAACAGTGGGAGAATTTGGTAGAATTGATGTTTTGTTGGGAGTGTCTTTGTTAGAATTTATGGTATTTTTTGAAAAAACTAATTGTCACGATCTATTTGATGGTAATATTTTTAATCTAAAACATTGATTTTTATATTTCATCTAATGCTCCTCAATAAGAGAATGTGTATCAATGTAATTAAAGAAAAACACATCAAAAAACTAAAAACCAATCCACTCATTTTTTTAAGCATATTTGTATTGATAAAATAATAAAATAGAAATAAACATAACATAGAATTTTATCTAAAATTTAAAGCAAACTTTCCATGACTTTTGTAAATTGCCCCTTTAGTCCTTATTAAAAACTAAAGTTACAACACAACTCTTATCTTTATATGTTCATTTCTTAGCTCGATATTTGTATTGCAATGTCAAAGAATATTCTCAAAACACTTGGTGTCTATCTTGAAGTGTTCACTATTGCTCCTCAAATTCAAAATTTTAATTTGAATTATTTATCCTACCCTTAATCATTGTTATGAATTGAATTGTTATATGCATGTGTGTAGTTTATACAAACTTTGATATTAAAGACATTCACTATGCAATTACTTCATATGATATTACAAAAAAAATAATCATTTTATAAACATTTTGAATTAGAGTTTATAAAATCAGTTACACACTTCCATTTGAAGATCGAAAATGGACTTTTATAGGCTTGAACATTGATTTTCGAATTGCTTATCACAAATCAAACACTGTAAAGATGTAAGCCTCTTAACTGATTTAGGAAGTTTCTTGATTTTTCACAACCCATTATGCTAAGAAATTGGAGATTATGTAAATTACCAACTTGAGATGAAAATCCTTTCAAATGACGATATTTCAAAATATCAAATTCTAACTTTTCAAGCTTAGAAATCAAAACTAACAATACTCTAAGAGTAGGGCAAGCATATAACGTCAATTCTTTCAAAGATCTTGCAAGCACTCCTAGATTTACAGGTACCATTTGAAGCTCATAATAGTTTATGATGGTCAATTTCTTCAAAAAAGTCAAAATACAAATATCAATAGATAATTCTATAACATCCATACAAAAGTTAATATTAATCTCTTAAATATTAGACATCTCTAAAAACATTTATGGTTTTAGTACTTTGATATCACCACTATAGAAACACAATGATAGCTTATTGGGACTTTTTTAAAAAGGTGACATTCAAAATTTCAAGCTTAATATACTTTAACTTTGTCAAATAACCAAAGTCTGACATGCCACCAAGTGTATTGCGAACAAATTTTTGATTGATTAAGATGAGAATTTTCAATTCAAGCATTCTCTTCAAAAGTGTTGGAAGAAGACATTTATTTCCAATAAATATGATTACAATAACTCAAGTCTTTGGAAACTCTAGTCATTTGTCCAATTTCATTCTATTTGTAAAAGTATACATAATTTTTTTTATGAAATAAATAAACATTAATAATGGGCTACACTAATTTGTGTGAAAATGTATATGAATATAACTAAAGTGGTTTGAAGAAATGAACTTGGATAGATGTCAATAATATTAGTGGCTTCAATATCCTTGCGCATGTGTCAGTGAAAAAGTGGATCTAAACTCACCCAAGTCTTGCATATGTTTTCAAATTGGTTATTGTTCGTCCAATAAATAGTTAACTTCCACGGGATATCATGTTGAGCTACATATTGCCCATAAGCACTGCCATCTAAATTATCTCTGAAAAAAAGATGTATTCAATTTTCAGAGTAAAAGATATGTAACTTTTTCTATTATTCAAAAAAGAATAGCAACACTTCAATTATTAAAAATATGAATTGAAATTAGTGAAACCAACAACTATTTAAATTTTACAGAAAGATATAGCAAGACTTCTTTTTTTTTGTTAACTTCAAATCAAGATTGTCACTTAGTGTCATTGAATATATATGTATATATATTTTTGTGTTACGATTTTAAACTCAACTACAATGAAAATTTAAAAGACACACCTCACATCATGATTTACCAAATTCAACATCTTTATCTTTCTAGTATAGCTAGATTTTTATGAGCATAAGTCGGAGTTAAGTTGTGAACATAAAACCAAATACCAAACAAGGTATGAACATGAATTTATTCTTTCAAAAAATAATATTAAGTCCAAAAAGCATTGTTTTAAATCATTATCAAACATGTTTATGTTCAATGTCAAGCGCATGATAACACTATTTCATGCTCATCATCGATGTGTCCTCATAAAACCTTCGTTTGGACATGTTTCAACATTCATTTTTGCTCTATTAATATAAAAAACGCAATCACGTCCAATGCAAGTGGTAATCCCTGACTTTTTTTTGCTACCTGTTAATAAATTTTAATTAACACCTATATAACCTCAAAGGATGGTCATTAGGTCTACACACAGATTCAATTAAACAATACCATCTCATCATATGATGGCCAAATTAAAAATGGTCATTAGATCTACACAGATTTGATTAAAGAATATCATGACAAATTCAATGGATTTCAGGATTCATTAAAATGAATGGTTGAGTTCACAAGTAGACAAAGGTGCACCTATTGGACTAGTGTCTTATTATATTCTGACTCTGGAATGCTTGTTCGACCAAAAACTCAATAGAAAAAGAGGGACAAAACATCTTCATCTCCAAGCAAAGACATATATTAAATATCATCATGCCATTCAATAGTCTTCCTAAACATCACAAAAGTCTTGTATCCATTTTGTTTCGAACAACAAATTTTTAAGATGAAAATCATCAAACCACTTGTCATTTAACACAACCAAAAAATTGTGCATCTACCTAATACTAAGCCATTCCTCAAGCCGTATACGAGCATCTTCAATGCTCTTAAAATTAGATGCAAACACACATTCCGAAAACAAGATATAACATGACACTAGTCCAACAAGTACACCTCTATCTACGTGTAAACTCAACCATTTATTTTAATGAATCTTAAAATCCATTAAATTTGCCATCATATTCTTTAGTCAAATTTGTGCAAATTTAATGGTCATTTTCTTATTGGACATTATATGATGAAATGGTTTTGTTTAATTAAATCTGTGTAAACTTGATGGAGATCTTTTGAAGTTATATAAATATTAACTAAAATTTATTAACAGGTAGCAAAAAAATGTCAAAGGTTACCACTAGCATTGGAAGTGATTGTATGTTCTCTATATAAAAAAACAAAAAAGAATATTGGAAACATGCACAAACAAAACTTTCAAAACGAGGATGCATTGATGGTGAACATGAAAATAGTGTATTCATGAGTTTGACATTGAGCATAAATAAATTTGATAATGATTTGAAACATTATTTTTTGGACTTGATATTGTTTTCTTGAGATAGAAAAAATTCATGTTAATATCATATTTAGTGTTTTTTTTTACTTTTATAAAGTGCAACCCCAACTTTTTACTCATAGAAATCTAACTATACTAGAAAAACAAAGGTTGTTGAGTCTGATAAATTATGATGTGGAGTGAATGTCTCCTATTAGATTTTTGTTGTACTTGAATTTAAAATTGCAACACAAAGACATATACATATGCAATTACACTAATCCACAATTTTGATTTAAAATCAATAAACAAAAAAGAAAAAGTCTTGTTATATTTTTTTGTAAAATCTAAATAGTTGTTGGTTTCATTGATTTCAATTCATATTTTTAATAGTTTAAATGTTGCTACTCTTTTCTTGAATAATAGAAAGAGTTACGCATTTTTTACTCTGAAAATTGAATGCATTTTTTTTTTCTCAGAAATCGTTCTGATGGCATCGTCTATGAGCAATATGTAGTTCAACATGATATCATATGAAAGTTATTTATTGGGTAGACAATAGCCAATCTCAAAACATATGCAAGAGGTCGAGTTTCAATCTACTTTCTAATTGAGACATATATGAAGAAATTGAAGTCGTTGATATTATTAGCATCTGCCCAAGTTCATTGCTCCAAACCAATTTATTGATATTCATCTATGTCTTCACACAAATTAATGTAGCTCATTATTAATGTCTATTCATTTTATAATTTTTATGTATACTTTTGCACAAAAAATTAAAATGGAGCGATGGCTAAGTTTCCAAAGTCACGGACTCTTGCAATCATATTTACTAAAAACAATTATCTTCTTCCAATACTTTTGAATAGAATGCATAAATAAAAAAAATTCATTGTAAACAATTAGAGGTCTATTCGCAATACACTTGGTGGCATGTCAACTTTTGGTTCCTTGACAAAACTAAAGTACCTTAGGCTTGAAGTTTTGAATATCCCTTCTCTTAAATATCATTGCCAATCTTTTAAAAAGGCCTTAAGAAACTATCATTGTCTATAGTGGTGATAACTAAAAATTAAACCTAGAAATGTTTTCAGAGCTGTGTAATCTTTAAGGGATTAGTATTAACTATTTTATGGATGTCAGGAAATTACCCATTGACATTTGTAGTTTGACTTCTTTGAAGAAATTGACCATCACAAACTGTTATGAGCTTTAAATGATACCTTTGAATATAGAATTGTTTACAGGATCACTCGAAGATTTGACATTATATATTTGCCCTACTCTAGAGTATTTCCAACCTCAATTTCTTAGTTTGAAAAGTTATAACTTCTTGATATTTTGAAATGTCATTTGTTGGAGAGACTTCCATTTCAAATTGGTAATTTACATAATCTTCAATTTTTTAGCATGATGGACTATGAAAAAATCAAGAATTTTTTTGAATCAATTAAAGGGCTTACATCTTTGAAATGTTTGATCTATGACAAACAATTCAAAAATCAATGTTCAAGCCTACAAAAATCAATTTTTTATTTTTAAATAAAAGTGTATAACTGCTTTTTTAAAGCTCTAATTCAAAATGTTTATAAAATGATTTTTCTTTGTAATCCCATATAAAGTAATTGCACATTGAATATTTTTAAATAATAAGCTTGTTATAAGCTACACAAACATATACCAAATCAATTCATAACTATTAGGGAAGGTTAGAATAAAAAATTCAAATTAAAATTTTGAATTTGAAAAACAATAGCGAACACCTCAAAATAGACCTCAAGTGGCTATGAAATATTTTGACATTATAATATAAATTTCAAAGTAGGAAACAAACATATAAAGATAAGGGTTAAATTGTTTCTTTAATCTTTGATAAGGGTTAAAGGGACAATTTAAAAAAATCATAGGAAGTTTGCTTTAAAATTTTGATAAAGTTTTATATTATGTTTCTTCTCATTCTCTTATTATATCAATACAAACATGTTTGAAGAAAAATGAGTGTATTGGTTTTTAGTGTTTTTGAAGTTTTAATTATGTTGATAAACATTCCCTTACTCAGGAGCATTAAATGAAATATATAAATCAATGTTTTAGATTAAAAGGATTATCATCAAATAGATCGTGATTATTAGTTTTTCCAAAAACTACAATAAATAATAATAATAAAATATTTACCTTAAATTTATTAGTATTTTATCTTTCTTTTGTTTTATCCTCAACCTTTTGAAATAAATTGATAATATTTTACAAAATAAATTAATAATAATTTTTTTAGGCTTCTAAAAAAGATTAACCATCAAATAATAATCATAAAAATTGATGAGTACCATTAGAGAAAGAGATTGGATAGTAACCAATAAAGCCACTGCCAATGTGCATTCCACAAAGTACATCTTGTAAAATAAGTCTAATAGAAAATTTGAATCACTTCAAGCAATTGTAGCGAGGAATATCTAATACAATATGATATTATATATGCTCGATGTGAATTTTTAGTTGTAATGACCATCCTTGATAAAAAGAAAAATTGAAAACTTTGTATGTTGATTGTATTGTTTGTTGTGGTGTTTAGTTGATTGTTTCCATTGTTTTTATGATGCATACACATTGCTTATTGCAAAATTGAAGGAAATATTAAGAAGAAACATTGCTTCCTTTAATGAATAACAACTTATGATAAGAGCACTTGATATAGTTCAAAATCACACAATTACAAATGTTAATTAGACCTGATAAGAGTAGTTTTCACACCTGGTATTGAGCTTACAATGGCAACAACTCAACATAACTTTGCCCAACTCGTCTCATGCATGAAATGCCCAAGTCCCACTAATCTTCTATGCCACAACTAGTTACTTAATCACTGAAAAAAGGCAAAATAAGAGGTCTATATAACAACAAACCCTTATTCATGAAAACCCCCTCCCCTCCCCAAAGGGCACGATTCCCAAGATAGGGCGATTTGCCCTTATAAATCAGACCTTCACTATTAAAAAAAAATAATAGCTTGAAGGATGGCACCCAAGTGAGGATTCCAACGCACCAATACCCAGAAAGATGTGCCAAGTAGAAATGGAGTAATGAAAGAATTTAACCTTCAACCACTACTAAAAAATGAGTTTTTCAAAACTTCTAATAATGCAGATCAATCTTCAAAAAATACCCAAAATCACCTCCAATCACCACCCACAAAGAGCCAAAAACCAAACAACCCTCACACCATCAATCCATCACCAAAATACCTCAAAACCCATTTCAAGATACCAAGAAAATCTTCATATTTACCACTCAAAAACACTAAAAGTTAGAACTCATTGATGCCCTAGGTGTTCCCTGAGAATAGAAACACTCTAATCCAACTAGGGTGGATCTCTCACCACTAAAACCAATGTTAGAAATGAGGGTTTTTTTCCTCAATTAGCTACAATCAAAATCTGAAATTATTCCAATAGAGTCATTTTAAGTTGGCAAAATACCCATATGCAAATGAAAGCTCAAACTCGTATTTATAAAGTGAGGGAAGAATTAGGGCAACTTGTATTTGAATTTGAATATATTTCTCTCATTTCACTTTATGAAATGACATGAAATTACCCCAAGATTGAATATATTTCTCTCATTTCACTTTACGAAATGACATGAAATTACCCCAAGAGGGGCATCCAACTTTTTGCCTCCAAAATTCTACTATTGATTTTTAATTTAAAATTAGCATTAAGCCCAAACTAGGCATCTCACTTTATGAGGCATACCATTAGCCTTTAAAAATGATAAATAATCCTTTTTTTTTAGGCATCCACTTGAAATACATGGCCCCTCTTTTAAAACAATGTCGTGCAACTAAGCCAAGGGGTCCATTTTATTTCATTTAATTAAAAATACCTCCTTGGGTGTCTATGCTCATAAAGAAATTATTTTACTTTATGCAACCCCCTAAAACAACGTTATCACATTAGGCACCAAAGTACTTTTTGATGACCACCTACCCCCTCACTTCAGTTATTAAGTTATTTTATAAAAATAACTTAAGTGACTGATAAAAAGCAAATATCAAATAATCCAACCTTAGGCTCTCCAACGCCACCATATAAATAACATTGTTGAGAACACTATGGGCCTAAAACTAGTTATCGAAAATTGACTTACTATTTATAGCAACTACTAAAAATAGTAAATACTCCAAATCACCAAACTAGCACAAAACATTAGAGTTCATTTGATGACTGCCACACACTACCCAAACAGGAAACCTTGCACTGCACTGCTGCCGAGACGAGTTACTAAATGTAGTACTTACTAAAAATTGTGAGTCAAAACCAAACTAGCCCAAAAAAGGACACTAAAAATGGGGATATTATAGTAGTAGATGAGGAATTTTAGTGTTAAAGCATGAGTTATTGTTCATGTCCATAACACAACATGTTATGCATGCTATTAGTGTTTGTGGAACAAAGATTAAAAAACAATCTCCAATGATAGCTCAAACATTTATGTTCTTCAAGAATTGAATTGCTTTCCACAAGACCATTTCTCAAGATAGAGGAGAGGGCCCCATAGTGGGCCACCCTAACTTTCGAAGTCCACCTGAAGTGTCGCTTGTTTCAAAGATCAAAAAAACCTTCGCCACTTGTGCAATGACCATGTTGACAAGAAAATATTTTTTGAGGGGTATTCAACATATTTGCCATATGGAGGATGAGGAGAGGTGAAGCTGGGTACTTTCCAAGTCATTTTGAAGGTTATTGACAATGGATCATGAGGACACCCAATCTTAGTCTAAGTTCCCATAAGTATGTGTTGACCATGCTATGTGGTGATTGGGCACAATACCACCTTTTTTTAAACATGCTAACACTATACTCTCACCACCTCCTCTTTCCTTCCCTACCTAGCACATTAACTTTGTGTCCATCTATGGGTTTAATCGAAGAAGAAGAATCCTAACATAACAAACTCCTAAACATTGTTTATAAATACATCTTTTAAACACAGTTTGAAAATACATAAGTGAACAAATATCCAACACCCAAATGTATTAAAATTCATTTCCATAATATTATAATAAATGATTTTTTTATCCACACAAAGATTACACATTTTTCTCGAATTACCTTTCTGGTCTCTATTTCAAACTACATAGTAAAATAAATTTAAACAAATTATTCAACCTACAATTCACAATTTTTTCTTTTTTTGGTCCTTACTTCAAACTCCACACAATTGAACTGGTTGTTGGATGCTTGAACATTGATTTTCAAATTGCTCATCATAGATCAAACGCTACAAAGATGTAAGCCTGTTAGCTGATTTGGGAAGTTTCTTGATTTCTTCACACTCCCTCATTCTAAGGCACTAGAGATTGTGTAATCTGCCAACTTGAGATGGAAGCATCTTCAAGTGTTGACACTTTGAAATATCAAGAAATTTTAACCTTTCAAGCTCACAATTTGACTTTGGCAATACTTTGAGAGTGGGGCTAGCATATAAAGTCAACTTTTGTAGATATCTTGCAAGCCCTCCCAGATTGTTAGGTATCATTTGAAGTTCATGGCAATTTGTGATGATCAATTTTTTCAAGAAAGTTAAATTACAAATGCCAATGGGAAATTCCTCGATATCCACACAACGGTCAATATTAATCTCTTCAAGTGTACGTAACTTTGAACACACTTCTATGTCTAATTCGTCCTTATCACCTCTACATAGACATCGTGATAGCTTCTTGAGACTTTCTTTAAGAGATTGGCAATAATCTTGAAGAGGAGGGACTTCCAATTTCTCAAGCCTAAGGCTTTTTAGCTTTTTCAAGGAACCAAGGGTTAACAAGCCATCAAATTCAGTGTGAACAGAATTTTGGTTAATTATGATGAGAACTTTCAATTCAAGCATTGTCTTCAAAAATGTTGGAAGAGGACATTTATTTCTAATAAATATCAATACAAGAGCCTTGGCATTTGAAAACTCCAACCTAGGCCATCGATTCTCTTTCCTTAAGTTTGCAAAAGTATACATAAAAAAATTTAAAAAATGAAGTCATTAATATGGGCTACACTAATTTGCGTGAAGACGTATATGAATATCAATAAACTCGTTTAAAGCAATGAACCTGTGTAGATGGCAATAAGCTCAATGACTTCCATATTCTCACACCTTTTTCAACACAAAGTGGATATAATGTTAGCCTCTTGCGTATGTTTTCAGATTGGATATTCTTCATCCAATAAATAGCTAAGTCTTGCAAGACATCATTTTGAACTATATATTGCTCACAAGCGTTGCCATGACTAATCCCTAAACAATCTCTAAGAAAACACAAGAGTAAATATGCATTTAAAAAGGTCTGTAGATTATTGTATTATTCAAGCAAGAGTAGCAGCACTTCAATTATTAGAAATTTGAGTGGAAATCAATGAAACCAACAACTATTTGGATTGTACAAAAACACATACACAAAATTTATTCATTTTGTTTGTTAATTTTACATCAAGATTGTGGCTTGATGGTTATTGCATATTTCTCTTTGTGTTACATTTTTAAGCTCAAACTCAATGAAAATCTAATAGGAGACACTCACCCCGCATCAAGATTTATCAGACTCAACAGCCTTCATCTTTCTAGTATATTCAAATTCCTACGAGCTTCAATCGAGGTTAAGTTGTGAACATAAATTTGAATATCAAACAGAGTATCAACATGGATTTCTTTCATTTCAAAAAACAAAAGCAAGTCCAAAAAGCATTATTTCACATCATTATCAAACATATCTATGCTCAATGTCAAGGGCTTGAGAACACTCTTTGCATGATCATTATCCATAAGTCATGCTATTGAAAGTTATGTTTGGGCATGTTTCCAAAATTCCTCATTTCTCTCTATATATAGGGAACGCTCAATCACCTCCAATGTAAGCAATAATCCTTGACATTCTTTTGCTACCTGCCAATAATTTTAGTTAGCAACTACATAACCTTAAAGGATGGCCACCAAATCTACACTCATATTCAATTAAATAATACCATCTCCTTGGATCTACACAAATTCAACTCAAGAATATCATGAAAAATCCAATGGACTTTAAGATTCACTAAAATGAATGGGTGCACGTGTAGACATAGGTGTACATATTGGACTAGTCTTTTGTATCCTCTCTCTGGAATGTTTGCTTGCTCAAATGCCCAATAGCAAAAGAAAGCATCATCCTCTTCAAGCAAAGTTAATTTTGTATGTGTCGTTGAGATATTTAAAAGTGTCCTTGGACATAACAACAATCTTGTATCCATCTGCTTCAGCAACAAATCTTTAAGATCAACATCATCAAGCCACATAACATCTAGCATGACCAAAATGTTTTGTGTCTACTGCTAAGCCATTCCTAAAGCCATTTACAAGTTTGAGGAATGCTCTGAAAATTAGGTGTCGATCGAGGCCTGGTAATCTCAACCAATATGCTCTCAAGAATATTTTTGATTTATGATAACTTTGAAACTTTTTTATAAATGATCTTGTCTCCAAACCAATAGAAGAATGGATAATGGGAAAACAACATAACACCCACTTTCAAAATATAAACAAATAATAGTAAGGTTTATTTATTAATTTGTTTAAAAAACATAAATAGATTTATTTACCGATTCATTGAATTTGTACTGCATTTATGTTTTTCTTCCCTCTTAGGACAAGTCCCCATGCGACTGCTTAGCTTATTTTGGCTAGCAACCACTACTCAACTTATTTAGGAATTATTTGTGGAGCTAGTGGCCCCATGAATATTAGTTTTTTCTACTTATATTTAAGCAGTCGTCTTAAATTTGTTTTTATAGTAGTATTAATAATGATTTGTGTAGTAAATAAAAGGGAAAAAAATTGAAAGCAAATATTAAAAAAGATAAAGAAATTTGTGAAGCCATGTGGATTTTTAGCAATACACAATTGCCGCTTATTTCCAACCCCCTTTTTTTCACAGCTTATATTCAATTCCTAAGTAGTAGCTGCTCCAAGAAAATAAGAAAAGATTCCAAATTATCCTTTTCTCATAAATAAAAAATTTCATGGGGACACTCTAACTACTTATTTTTAAGCAAAAAATAGACTTAAGCAGCCACCACATGGGGACAAGGAGTTAGAGAGTTGTTTATTTCATTGGATGCGGTGGTTAACGAAGTCAACTTAGAAAACACTACGACAGAACATCAATTTTGCCAAATTCTGCCACCATTGTCTCTACAATGCATTTGGTGCATAAAGACCAAAGCTGGCTTTTGGATTCTTTATTGAGAGTTTAATATGTAAGTCTGATCCCAATTTGGTGTTTGTTAACAATCTGCACTTGTGAATAAAAAGCACACCGATGCAGTAAACAAGAGGTCATATATTCTATTCTCTCTAGAAATTTGATGTAGCCACACTAGAAGCTTCAAACACAACCACTCTTTCAACTGAATCATCTTCTAGCATAAGCATCAGGGTCATATATTCTATTCTCTCTAGAAATTTGATGTAGCCACGCTAGAAGCTTCAAACACACCACTCTTTCAACTGAATCATCTTCTAGCATAAGCATTAGGATTATGGACCCACACCATCTCCCCAACGAAAATAAAAGCTAAAGTAAGTATGGGCTGGAATTTGACGGTAAGGTTTTCATTGATTGAGGGTCTCAATTGATAGATCGAACATGAGAAGGAGAGAAGACTCCAACAAAAGAAGGTTGAGGTACCAAGGGCATTTAAGATCATATTCCATCATAGACCAAGGAGGGAAAGGGGATATGAATGCACCGACGAAAGTAGTTTGAGGAATGAACAGCCTAAAGTTCTTAGAGGAAGGGGAGGGAACTATCCAGCTTGACTAATGAAAAGGATTCCCACGAAAAAGAACTAAAAGGAAAAATGATTCATAATTAACCGATACCAATGAAAAAGGACTGCCCTGTTTACCAACATAAGACTTCTTAGCTTGGCCAGTCCAAAAGCCCACACTAGGTATTAAATTTGATGGCTGATGGTTGTAATTGTGCATTTTTACTGGAAAATATAGACCTAAAATTTTAGAAGACGAGGGTGAAGATTCAATACAGCCCAACCAACACATAAAATACAATTAGAACAGCAGAGAAAAATAAAAGGGATTACCAAAATATCAGACTAGCTGGGTTGATGCAAGAGCCGTCTTAGCTGGTGTTCCTTTTCTAGAGTGGGCGGCTAGTGGAAAATTAAAAACTCTGGCTTGTTTTATGGGCGGCGGTGGTTGGAATCAACAATTTCCTATTCTGAGCAACAACGGTTCAAGATGAAATTCATAAATAATGGTATAGTGGCAGCTAATAATAGTGGTGGCTTTTAGTCAGACAATTTGATGATGGGGCAAATGGAAGCGGCCAAAGATTAGCGTTTCTTTTCATTTTTAGTTAATGAAATGGCTGAAGTTATTGCTGACAGCTTGGGTAGACATTTTGGCATATTTCACTCAAAATAGAATCGAGCTTGAATACTCCTATCCATTCCGGTTTCATTTATTAATGCCTGGAATTAACTTATATATTTTTGTGGCGAGGCAGAGAGAAGAGAAGGTTTCGGGACTTTTGAAAGAAAGGTTCTTTTGATAGAGAGATTTGTTTTGATTATAGGAAAACACAGAGTGATTTTTGTAGGAATCGTGTTAAGATAGTTTCTGTAGAATGCTGAATGTGACACCTGCAAAGAATCCTGAGAGTCGAAGTCATTGGTTGTATTTTTGAAATCAAAGCATGTTAGCAGTATTTGTTTGTAAGGAGCTTGAAATTAGTAGAGCAGTCTGTATGTGTATGGGTTTGATTTACATTTCTATGTTCTTCTGTTAGATTCTGTCCATCGAGTGAGCCATGTTATAGGAGAGGTGTGAGCAATCAGTATACATATGTTGGAAGACAAAAGTTGATCAGCTGTATGCATCAGTACTGTAATAGATAACTGCTCATTTTTGATAATCCGAGTATTATATACCAATAGTTCTGTTGCTTATTCTTGAAATCCTTCATTTTCTTTGGGTGAGCTGCCTAAATCAATAACCCTTAATTGGGATCTTGGTTTTGGTCGGCATCATGGGTGACCTCCAAAAGAATTAAAAATGTCAATTTTTTCATTGAAAATTTTCAGACATACTGTGTTTCTTCTAGCCTGCGTAATAAGCACAAGGAGACTGTACTTTATAGAGGTTGCAGCGTCTAAATTAAAACAGTTCGCAGCCTTGCATGGAGCGCTTTGTTCATGTTTTTTATTTAAAAAACTTATTTTTCATTACAAAAACTCTATACAAACTATATCTTAAAAACTAATTGTTAAAAAATAAATATCTCCTTCCCGGTTGTAAGTGTTATTGGTTTCGAAGTGCCTTTACACCAGAGGATAAAGTACAATATGTTAACTGCTGCACATAAGTTGCCCAATCCTTGGTTTAAGAAAGGCCAGCTCTAAAATATCTCCCTCGTTGCGCAATCATATTCTTTTTAAAGCTAACAACCAATTCTTTTTAAAGCTAACAAACAATATAGAAATGCACTAGAAGCAAAATGGAGGTTAGCGCACCTTTGATTTCAGGATGTCTGCTTAGAGCAGCTGCTAACGTTGTCTTGCCACTGCCACGCATTGCACTCACTCTCAGCCTGTTAACATTCTCTCTAAATAGCCGTGTTTCCAACTCCTGTAGTCGAACATCCAAACCCACTAGTTTTCGGGTGAATCTGGAATGCGTACGCTTTGGTTGAAGATGAAGCCGAACCTCCCTCCACATTTCTCTATGCTGAAGAAAAAGAACGAAGCAATCTCTCCACCACACAGTTTCACAAACCCTTGAACCAAGCATGCTAGAAGAGCATCCATAATACAGTAAACACAATAAGTAAACTCAATAGAGAAGGGGGTGGAAAGGAAGGAAACATTTAGTACAATGATGGCGCGCGAATTCTCAATTAGTTCGACCTCTATTTATGAACCATTCTTCCCCCACCCGAGCAGTTTTTTTCCCCGCGCGACCCAGTTTTCTTCCCACCCTCTCCCGTCCAATTCTGGTGCTGCCCCTTCCCTTAGGCCTCTTTCATCTCACTCTGCTCCTTCGCACATCCTTTCTGACCTGCGCAACCCTTCCTCTTGTAAACATTACTCCCCCCACCTCTGGTTCGACCCACCACACAGCTCACTCACTTAGAGAGCAGGACGTTTCACACAGATTTGCAGAATAGTGAGACTTACCAGCCTCCTCCGACAGCGTCCAATCAGAAGGTTTTTGCGCTTTCGGACTCCAGCTAAGAGGTTATACCGCCCCTCTCTACCTCGAATCACCACAACAAGGACACGCCAGCCCACCCAAATTCTTCACCCACGAATTTGGAGGAATGCCAGACGCTCAAGAATTCTCTGTCGTCGCCCAAGCTGAAGAATTTGGTACCTCCATACTCCTGCTCGTCGGTCGCTCGAGGTGAGTCCATTGTTACCGTTGTCTCAAACGTTACAAACATTAATGGCGATGTAACAGATTGCAGCTCGCTTTCTTCTTTTTTTTGCTTGTGCTCACACGCCAACTTCGTACGCCTCCTCCTCGAGCCCTGAGTCGTCCAATGAGCGGGTCTATCCTTCATCCTCACTGCCTGCCAGCTAGATCAATCACATCTTTGACTCCTGCTGCAACACTCCTGACCACCAGTCTTCCTCTCTCTCTCTCGTCCTCTTCCCTCTTACCACGTGGATTCTACTCCCTGCACCTCTCTAAGCATTCAACTCGACCTTCCATGGCTGCAATTGCCTCGGCCCGCCCTCTGGCCCACTCCTCTGCCTCGTTTTAACACCCCTCAATCATATAATTGCCTCTCAAACTCAAGTTCCCTCGAATCCAACCTCGATCCCCAAAATTGCATTCAGGATTGGGAATCCAAGCTCGTTGTCAACCTTTCCAAGCTTTCGATTGACCCCTTGGCCCTAACATTTTCAAAACGCATGCTAAATTTTGCCTACTCCTTCCAACCCCAAAGTAGACTTCCTTATGGAAATTGAGAAAGCCATCCAAGCTCTTCCTATCCCAATTGGAGATCAAATTAGGCAAGATTGTGTTGTGGCACTAAGGCATGTAAAACCCCCCGAACCTAACGTCCCAAAGACAATTCTTGGCCTTCAAAAAATTTGCTAAGAATGATGACATCATCATTATTAAGGTTGACAAAGGAAATGTGTTGGTCATCCTAAATAAGCATGTTCATATCTCCAAAATGATTGACGACCTCACCAATAGTGGCAGCTACAACACCCTCCCAAGAAACTCGATTTCCAAAATTGTCATAAAAGTCAAACTTGCTATCTCCATGTTTTATTTGATGACTCCACCAAGAAGCATCTCATCCCTAAGAAGGAATTTCCTTCGTACATTTATAGTGCCCCAAAAAATTCACAAGCCAGGTACATCCCTCAAGTCAATTGTTAACACCTCCCATTTCCCCACCTACAATTTAGCCTCTTTCCTTGCTAAGTTGATCTCTCCTCTTATAGGAAACACTAATTCCTTCATCAAAGACTCCAACCATTTCATCAATTTCATTCAAGACAAAAAGATCGAAGACAACAAAATCCTTGTCAGCTTCGATGTTATCTCCTTGTTCAGTAAGGTCCCTATTGGAGACTCTTTGGAGTTAGTCAAGCGTAAAACCAATCTTTAAAATGCTTCTCTTGTTGACCTTTGCCTTCGTTCCAATTTCTTTTTTTCCAAATTACACCAAGAGGCGTTCTACAGTCACAACGGAGTGAAGAACCTCCGTCAACAAAAACTATGCGTGAATTAATTTGATGTCCTCCTTCCTAGTTGTGATCAATGTTGGAGGTACAACGATCATGCAAGTTTAATGGTTGGTATTACAAGTTTAATGGTTGGTGTTATGGTAACTAACGAGTAAGCGCTTCGTTGGATGAATGATGAAAGTGGAAGAGTGGGCGATTGAGTTGGGCGTTACATATGAATGTACAATCTATATTTGTGTCCTCAATCTTCTCTTTTAGACCTGGCATGTGCTTCTTTCTTTACATCTTCAACTACAGCCGAAAGTTCTCTCTCCACTGCAAATAAGAAATAGGTGAGTAAAATATTTTGAAATGATGTTGGCTTTGGAAGTGGAATTCAGAAATGATGGTTTTCCTTTATAATTGTTTCCCAATGATTTTTTTTCTTTATAATCGTTTCCCATTGAATGTTTATCTTGTTGAAAAAGTTGATTGTATAGGGACGCTTGAATATTTATAACTGCATGTAATTTTTAATTTCAAATGCAAATGTTTATAGTTGCATGCAGTTTGGTGGTTCGTGTTGCAGCGAATGGGTGTGGTGTGTCAACAATCTTACCATTGTTGTGTCTATGTCTCCTCCATGATCTTTGTTCAATATGTGTTAGGCCTACAATAGCAAGAAGTTAGTGAAACTCCCACAAAAGGGAGGTGAGATAGTGAAGGTGGTGAGATTGCCACCAAAACATGGTGGGATAAAGAAGCAGATTTTCAAGAGTTTTGTGCCATCTGTATTCAAGAAGACTATGCATTATGTGGTGTTTATGATATGCCTAAAAAATTCAATGGTGAGGACCAAATCTTATGTCTCTAGCAAATTACTCCAATCTTATATCAGGGTGTATCATATTTAGTCACAGTTCTTCTACACCGTAATAACAACACTTTTGAATTAGAAATATATTTAGCTTCTTAATTCTTGTTTGGCTTTTTATTTTCATGTGAGATTTGTAAGAACATGTCAAATCAAGGAGACCAAACTTACTTTGGAATAAAATGTATTCTCAACTAAGTTAGAATAATATAAACTTTCATTTATTCTATCTTATTCAATGATAGTTTATCTTTTAAGTTTGGCAATTCTTTTGTAAATTATAAAATTTCAACTGTAATTTCATGAATTAGTTTATAAGTCAAATTGTCTTATGCATGCGATTTTATTTTGATGGAGGTTGCTTCGCCTATGTGGAGGTGCATAAGTGATTGTCGCACATGTAAACTTTGTAATTTTAAGTTTTATTTTTGTTTGAGAAAATTTGGAAAGATTTTTTAATCAATTTGTTAATGAAATGAGTTCTTACATTAGGAATAAATTAATTGGTTTTTATCTCTTGTATTTGATTTCTCCAAGAAAATTGTAGTTATGAATTACTAAAGGTGAATTTGAAATGTCTAAAAAACATTTTGTTGAAATATGCGAAAAAAATTATTGATAATTATAAAGGGTAAGTGCATATCTAAATTAATTTAAAATTACAAAATTAAATACAACTAGCTTACCTATCTTTAATTAATAGCATGACCTAAACATAAATAGAAACAAATAACTTCGACAAAAAGAAACAAAACACTTGGCAAATAAAAGTAAGTTTTTAAATTAATATATTTAAAACTAATTTATCTATCTTTAATTAACAACATGACCTAAACACAAATAGAAACAAATCACTTGGCAAAAAAATAAAATGGAGAGTCCTAGAAAATTAAGTATAAAAGAAATATTTTCAAAAAAATTAAGTATGAAAGAACTTTCCTAAATTTACTATTGCACATAAAAGTAAGTTTTTATATTAATATTTTTTGGTTTGTTGTAAAATATTTTTTTAATACTAGAATGGACACAAAATTATAAAAGAATGAAAAAAAATATTCTTTTTAAAAATTATAAATTAATGTACTAAAAATTATAAATTTGAAAATAAAATAAAAAGGAAATGTCTTAAATTTACTATTACACATAAAAATATGTTTATAAATTAATATATATATATAACATAAAAATATTCAATATTTCAAAAATAATTAAAAATATTTCAAAAAGGAAAAATCAATTAGAATTTTAAGATAAAAAATTAGAGTTAGGGATAGATTGATTGGGGTTAGATGAATGTTACAATTAGGGTTAAGGTTCAATTAGGGATAGGTTAGGATTAAGGATCAATTAGGATTAGGGCTAAATTAGGGATAGGGTTAGGGTTAGGGATCAATTAGGATCAGGGTTCAATTAAGGTTAGGGTTCAATTAGAGTTCAATTAGGGTTAAGGCTAAGTTAGGGTTAAGGTTCTAGATTAGGGTTTAATTAAGGTTAAGGTAGGGTTCAATTAGGGTTAGGGTTAAAGATAGGGTTATAGAATAAAACTTGGGATAAATGTTAGGGTTAAAGTCAAGGCTAAGATTAGGGTTAGGACTCAACTAGGGCTAGAGTTAGGGTTCAATTAGGGTTAGGTATAATTAGGGCTTATGTTTAATTAGGTTGGAATTCTATTAGGGTCAGGGATAGGGTTAGCAATTAAAACTTTAGATTAGGGTTAGGGTTGGAGTGAGGGTTAGGGTTAGGGTTGGAGAAATTAGTAAGTGTTAGGGTTAAGATTCAAGTAAGGTTAGGGTTATGGCTCAATTGATGTTTAATTAGTGTCAGGGTTCTAAGATAAATTTTGGGATTAAGGATAGGATTGGGGTTATAATTCAACTAGGAATAAGGTTAGGCTTAAAAATACAATAAGGGTTAAGATTCAATTAGGATTTAAGGATTAGCGTTAGGATTCAATTAGTGTTAAGGTTAAGGTTAGTTTTAGGGTTAGCAATAGAATTCAATTATGATTAGGGTATAATTAGGGTTAGGGTTTAATTACAACTCTAGGTTAAATCTTTTCATTAACATTAGGATGAAGGTTACATGGTTAGGGTTAGGGTTTAATTAAGGTTAGGGATATAAAATTAATATTGGGGTTAGTATTACGGTTAGGGTTCAATTAGGTTTTCATTATGATTTAGGTTCAATTAAGGTTAGGGTTTAGGTTCAATTAGGGTTGAAATTCAAGAGGCTAGTGTTAGGGTTAGGGTTAGGATTAGGAATTAGGTTTAATTAGGGTTAAATTTCAAAAATTAGGTTAGTGTTAGGGTTAGGGTTAGGATTAGGAATCAAATTTAATTAGGGTTGGAGTAAGGGTAAGGGTTGGGGTTGGGGTTGGGGATTGGTTAGCGTTAGGGTTAGAGATTAATTAGGGTTAATATTTAAGTAGGGTTAGGGTTATGGTTCAATTATTTTTTAATTGGGGTTAGGGTTCTAAGATAAATTTTGAGATTAAGGTTAGGATTAGGGTTATAATTCAACTAGGAATAGTGCTAGGCTTACAAATATAATAAGGGTTAAGATGCAATTAGGATTTAATTAGAATTACAGTTAGTGTTTATATTCAATTATTGTTTGGGCTCAACTAAAATTAGGATTGGGATTCAATTATAGTTAGGGTTAGGTTTATTTAGGATCATGGTTTAATTAGAGTTAAATTTAGAATTAAGGTTTTCATTAGAATTAGGATTATAAATAGGATTAGGATTATGGTTAGCATTAGAAGTAGGATAAGGGTTAAGATTATAATAAGGGTTAGGTTGAATTAAATCCTAACCCTAACTCTACAACTAACACTAATTCTAATTGTAACCCTTAACCTAACCTTAAATCTTACTCTATCTCTAACCTTAACCCTAACACATAATAATTCTAACTCAAACCCTAACTCTATTTTTATCTCTAACCCTAAAAATGTTGGACTCAAGGAACACTGAGAGGGGGGGTGAATAAGTGTTCAACAAATTAAACTTTCAATTCAGATCTTAAACCATTTTCAACACATAAACAGAAATAAAGATGCAAGCACATGAACAAGATGATCAAGACACCATAACACCAATATTTTTACGTGGAAACCCTGTTAGGATAAAAACCACGGTGGAGATTAATCCACAATTTATACTCTATTAAAAGTATGAATAAAGGGAATGCACTTGCATTCAGGCACACTGCCTAGAGCTCACTGCTCGAAATAAGGAAGGCTCACTACCTTACAAAATGTTTGTGATTACAACAAAAATTGAACTGAGAAGATAGCGTCTACAAATGTCTGGATTCAGTTCCGGTGAAGCACATAAAATAGATTTTGAACCTTCTGTCTGATCCTGCAACTCGCTCTGCTCTGCTCTGCCTTAATTCACAATAATCTTCTTCAAGCAAAATTTACTCAATTGATCTTTTGATGTTCGCTCATACATTTTTTCTTCTCTTTTCGCACATTCACACCTTCTCACCACTTCATCCCCTCTCCAAAAATGAATTACCGATCTTATATATATCCGCTAGCAAAGATTTTAATCACTTAAGTCAGCTTCAACAAAACATGAAATATTCTCCAACAGTCGGCTCAAATCACAAGTTATATTTAATGTGCACCCACAAAGGTTGGCTAAAACATACTTGCGACCCAAAACAATATTCTCAAACTTAGAAACAATTAAACAACTACTCCTTATACATCCACGACATGCTACATTCATTGAGTCGGCCATAATGAGCAAATAAACAAAATCATTCTACCAAATCTCCTAACTCGTACACCGATTGTTGCAACACCACAAAACTTACCAATAAGGTAACATACATCCTTAACAAACTTTCCTGAGGATCCACAACACAAAATGATGATTCGGTGAAGCATACAGATTGACTAACTAACCGAATACCCTATTCTTCATTTTTTTGTTGGTAACACATTGTCTTCTACATTTCCTACCGGTATAAGTAGATCCTAGTCTGTAGACTGAGATAATGACTTCAGTTGCCATCAATGACAACACTAGAATCCATAAACAATCTTCCCAAGCCATATGCCAACAATCTCCCCCTTTGATGGCAACACTTAGTGAAAAATGACTAAGTGTCGAAACCAAAACTCAAAATTTCAAAACACAACAAAACACTGCTCCCCCTTAGAATGTCAAGACATTTTTCACTGCTCTTCTCCCCCTTTGACATCAATGAAAAAACTTTACTGCTTACTCTCCTTTTGCTAAAATTTACACTGCACTCTCTCACCCTTTATCTATGCAAAAAATTGATCAAAATTTGAGAAATTACAACTGCTGCACAAATCAAAAAATTATTTTATACTTATCCTTTATCTTTGGAATAAATTTCTTCCAAGCATCTACTGCAATCCCAATAATTATTATCAAACTATTGCTTTTTGATGTATGGTTGATGATCTGAATGAGGGATTCTGGAATTGTAATCGCTTCTTCTAACTTCTCTCCTTTCTTCATAATCTCAATTTGTTGCTTCATTCTGCATTATGTTAGATCCTTCACTTTCCAGAAGGTTTCCATAAGAGTGTTTCTGGAAAAGTGAACTTTTGCATGTTCAACCTGCAACTCATGAATCTTTTTCTTGACTGCTCCATCCTGGTCCTGAAACATATTGTAATCCTGACCAATTCTGATCAACTCACTCTCAATTTGCTCCAACTTGTCCTTGTATTTACCTACCACATGAGGCCACCAAAGACAATAATTGTAGACCTTATTTGCTGAGTCAATGCATTGCCTTAACACATTCTTTTTCTTTTTCAATTTGGCGAGAGACATCCTAAACTGTTCCTTCATATGTAGAATTACTTCTTCCTCTTTCATGTCCTGAGGCACAGAGTCCATAGCCTCCCTGATACATTCAATCAATTCTTCTAGAAGTACATTCTACAAACTTTCCAATTCAATGTTGTTGTGCACAAAGTATCTGCCTAGAGTGTCCTCAATGAAGTCATGTTCATATGATGGTCCATTTAACCATATGTCAGCAATCTTTTGCATTCCATTTTACTCCTGAACAATCTGTAGTATCTTTGTTTTGAATAAAGCACCTTCTTCATCACTTTCTTATGCTATCATCACATCTGATTCAACTGATTATGGTTCATCTCTTGGAGTGTAATCATCAGAATCTTCACCTGGTATATCCATAATTACTTGCTCTTTGCCTTTTTCTTCAATTCTTGGAGATTTGTGTGTTGGAGGAATGTCGTCTACAAACTTGAGATCCCTTTTCTACTTCTTCTCCATCTTACCGGAAGAGGACCCAACTTCAACTACTCTTATCGGAAGAGAGATGCCAACTATTCCAAACTTTTGCCAACAACTCTCTAAAGAAATTTTCATGAACTTGCTCACAATTTTCTAGAGTATTAAAATGTTTAAAAAATTTCTTACAAATAGGTTCATTTTCCTTCCATACCACATTATCATTTTGAGGCAAGTAATTCAGAAAATACATCATAATGCATATAACTAGGGTACCAAACCTAAAGGGGTAATTTGTATCCTTTGTCAATTGCACATTTTCCATCAATTGATCCTTCATCAATCCACATAGATCAAAGTCTTCATCTTCCATTATCATTTTGTGCGAAATGTAAACAACGCCTGCCGAGGTTGATCCTTCCCTATTTCTAAAGAAATTTTTATATGAAATTCCATGTGCAATGTACCTTGTTATTGGATCTTTGATTGTTGAAATTAACAAAGCTCTTTGATATCCTTTTACTCTGGTTAGGGTTTCGACCACTTGATTCCAAATCAACTTCTTTTTTGGAACATCTCCAATATTGCATAATCCTATTAGATTTTTTATCACCTCTTTTGAAATTTGATAGGGTTTATCCAGAGTAAGGATATCATCATCCAATCTATTCAAGATAAACCTGACCACTTCCACATTGACGAAATAAGGAAACTCATTCTAGATGTCCAAATTCTTATGTTTTGCACCTTCAAGCCACTTCAATTCACCGGTTGGCAACAAATTTCTTACATCCCTGATCTTCCTACTACTATATTCATCCAAAGTCACTGTTCATTTGATTTGCTTCATTTTACTTTCCGTATCAAACAAGGTTTTCTACCAAGCACAAAATTTTGAAATTCCACAAGCAACTAAAATACCTGAAGAATTCACCGCCGAATTTGTTTTACTCCTTTGAGATTTCGTTGCAGAGGCTCTCCTTCTATTCTTCTTCAATGCAAGGTGACAAATGAGGGTTCCAAATACCCTTTTATGACTTCACGCACCTAACCTTTATAGTTGCATTAAACACTTTTCCCTAGGAGTTCTGGTAACTCTGTTATCTCAGACAGCAAAAGAAAAAAAATTATGTGGACCTTCTGCTTCTCATGTTCCTGCATAAGTGATCACTGATGCATTTTTAAACTTTTACCATAACTACTGACAATTTTTTGCATTTCAGTGCCAACTACCGACAGGGGGCCAAAGGATCTTCCTTGAAAAACTCCCCCTAGGCCAATGGCCTGAGATCAATTTCTGGAGGAATTAGTGGAGGGATTACCACAGGAAGCTTCTAGTACGGGCTTATTTCCTTCATCAAATCCACTCATCTTTACCCACGTTTTCTTCATCTGATCTCTTATCTCTTCCACAGTCACTTTTCCTTTTCCTTTTTCATTTTTCTGTGAATTTCTTTCTTGATATACCGAACCTCTTGTGTCCATATTTTTGTCCCTACAAAATCTTGCAATGTGACCAAATCTGTTGCAATTGCAACACACCATATTTCTTTGTCTAGGCCACTCATTCCACTTATTTCCTCTTGGTCTGCATTGATTAGCAACATGTCCAAATCTTCCACAAGTATAACATTTAACATTTCTTAAACTGACAGACATATTTTTGCATTCAATAGACTTGTGACCAAGCTTTTTATAATTAAAACATTGACTGGGAAATGATGGACTGCTTGAATTTATTTTACTTCTACACTGAGAAGCCATATGACCAAATTTATTACAAGAAAAGCAGTAACCATTAAAATTTTGAGCATTGGGTTTTCTTACCAGATACCTTCTGCCTTTGTTCATTTGGTTTCTTTGTCTAGAATCCTTATGTTTAGATCCGGAGCTTTCTTCCTTCTCATATCCAAGACCTTGTTTATCATTTGCATCCTTCTATCCTTTAGTCAACTCATCAAGCTTAGCAGAACTGATCCTAAACTTCTCCTTGTACTCATTTGCAGTAGTGAGTTCATCTCTGAGAATAACTATCTGTCTTTCAAGTTCTTGTTCTTTGTTTCTGGATTGTTGCAATTCAATCTCAAGCTGAATGAATCCATTATTTACTATGTTGCATTCTTCAGATTTTTCTTTTAAGGATTGGGCCAAATTCTCCTCATTCTTCTTCCTTTCTTCAATCTCCTTAGTCAGCTTTATTGCCACAGATTCCATTATTTCTAGCAAGTTTTTCACATTCCTCAGTTATCTCTTTTAGGGTTTGATTCAGGTGAACATCTTCCAAGTTTTTATTTTCTTTCTGCTTCAGCTGATCACAAAGTTCCTTCCTCTTTTCTCTCGACTCATTGATTTTATCCTTCAATGATTAATGAATTTCTTAGCATCCACAAGATTTTCTCTTAATTCCATGACTTTTTCTTTAGACTAATCAAGATCATCAAGCGCCACCATAAGTTGTTGTTGAAGACCACTAGAGTCCATTGTATTCCAAGATCCACCTCAAGTTGTTAGACTTCTACAGAGGAACTATGCTCTGATACCAATTGTTGGACTCAAGGAACACTGAGAGGGGGGGTGAATTAGTGTTCAACAAATTAAACTTTAAATTCAAATCTTAAACCATTTTCAACACATAAACATAAATAAAGATGCAAGCACATGAACAAGATGATCAAGACACCATAACACCAATATTTTTACGTGGAAACCCTGTTAGGGGAAAAACCACGGTGAAGATTAATCCACAATTTATACTCTATTAAAAGTATGAATAAAGGGAATGCACTTGCATTCAGGCACACTGCCTAGAGCTCACTGCTCGAAATAAGGAAGGCTCACTACCTTACAAAATGTTTGTGATTACAACAAAAATTGAATTGAGAAGATGGCATCTACAAATGCCTGAATTCAGTTCCGGTGAAGCACATAAAATAGATTATGAACCTTTTTTCTAATCCTGCAACTCACTTTGCTCTGCTCTGCCTTAATTCACAATAATCTTCTTCAAGAAAAATTTACTCAACTGATCTTCTGATGTTCGCTCATACATTTGTTCCACTCTTTCCGCACATTCACACCTTCTCACCACTTCATCCTCTCTCCAAAACTGAATTACCGATCTCATATATATATCCGCTAGCAAATATTTTAATCACTTAAGTCAACTTCAACAAAACATGAAATATTCTCCAACAGTCAGCTCAAATCATAAGTTACATTTAATGCGTACCCACAAATGTCGACTAAAACATAGTTGGGACCGAAAACAATATTCTCAAACTTAGAAACAATTAAACAACTACTCCTTATACATCCGCGACACGCTACATTCATTGAGTCGGCCATAATGAGCAAATAAAAAGAAAATCATTCTATCAAATCTCCTAACTCGTACATTGATTGCTACAACACCACAAAACTTACCAATAAGGTAATATGTGTGCTTAACAAACTTTCCTAAGGATCCACAACACAAAATGATGATCTGGTGAAGCATACAGATCGACTAATTGAGCAGATACCATGTTCTTCATGCTTTCTGTCGGTAACACATTGTCTTCTACATTTCCTGCTGGTATAAGTAGATCCTAGTCTGTGGACCGAGATAATGACTTCAATTTCCATCAATGACAACACTAGAAGCCATAAAAAATCTCCCCAAGCCATATGCCAACAAAAAAAACCCTAATTCTAAATATAGTTCTTTCTCTAACCCTAACACTAACCTTATTTCTAAAAGTATTTTCACTAATTATCATTTTAACCCTAACCATAACCCTAACACTATTCTAACCCACCCTAATTCTACAACTATCAGTAATTCTAATTGCAACCCTAATCCTAATTCTAACTCTAGCCCCAACCTTAACCCTAAATTTAACTCTAACCCTAACCATAACACTTACAATAATTCTAACTCCAACCCTTAATCTAATTCTAATTCTAACCCTAACACTAACCATAAATCTAATCTAACACTAACACTAACACTAATTCTAATCTAACACTAATTGTAATTGTAACCCTAACCCTAACCCTGACACTAACATTATTTTTAACCCACCATAATTCTAAGACTAACATAGATTTTAATTTCAACCCTAACCCTAACTTTCTATCCAATTATAACCCTTACCTTAACCTCAACCTAACCCAAACCCAAACCATAATTGTAACCCTAACCCTAATTCTATCTCTAATCCTAACCAAAACCTTAATCCTAACCCTTACCCTAAGCTTAACCCTAACTGTAATCCTAACCCAACCCAAATTCAATCTCTAATCTGAAATATCCCCACTCAAATTTGATCCAAATTTTTCAAACTTCCTTGTGTGACATTTTGTCAAACATGTTGCATGCAAGCTGGTGTACTGAATTTGTTGACTTGTTTCGAATTGTTTGTGGTTTGTTTTGCGATTATTTTTTATGCCAAATGATGCTCATAAAATAAAGAAACAATACATATAGGAAATAGACATGAAAACTAATGAAACATAACAAGACTTAATTGACATTACAATGTTGATTATGACTGTCATACACAGTTGATTACAATGGACTAGTACTGTCATATAAAATTAGACCTTACAATGCTCAAACATTACAAATTTAAGGTCTAAGGTAGACCACAATGTTCTACAAACATACCTGTGACTTGAGCACTTGAAGGCTGATGGAAAATGATGAATAACTTGGTGCAAGATGACTGACAAGAGGCTGCGAACACCTTCAACTATGACTGATATGAATTTTCCCTCCAATGATGTCTCCAAGTGGCTCCTTCAAGTAGGCGTCCAAGGCTTAAATGCAATATGAAACCCTAGGCCAAGTAAACCTTCCAGTAGATATTCTTTGCAACACCAAAATGAATGCCAATGATGGATGATAGCTGATCAAAACTAAAAACGTAAATTTCAGTCAATATGTCTCAAACCCTATTCATCCTTCTCCTTAGACAATTTTCCAAACATTACAGAAGCATCCAAAAATCATGAAACTAATTTTTAAGTGCTCCAAATAGACGCTAGAATGGTTCTCCCAAGGTGGCTTGACCAAGAAAAATCTATAAGTGCCCACATATGAAAATCCACCTTCAAAACCCTAGTTGGAAGTATGCAGAAAATATCTCCAATAAGCTCTATGATGAATATTGATTGCATCCACCTCTCAAAACAGGAATGGGACCATCACCAAGCCCTACTTATCAAGGTATCATCACCTTGATTGGACTGGAATTTGTCTTCAGCCAAGAGATAAAATCAATATGCAAAAACCAAGTCAAACATGATGCCAAATGAAGCACAAAACATCCTTTTAAGCTTTTTCCCTAGCTGCCCAAGACATGGCTGACCCAAATAAAATAAAAATAATTTTTTTTATTTTATTTTTTACTATGTTCATGGGTCTAGGCGGCCACTTAGAGGGGTAATAAAATAATATTTTATTTTTCCCTTATAACTCCTGAGGTAGATGACCCCCTCTGAGGCTCCACTTTATTTTATAATTTTTCTTTGGCATCATAAAGTGGGAAGTAAAATAATAATAAAATATAATAAATATTTTATTTTATTTTACATATAATTTTTTTTTTCCTTTTGTCCATTTTGCAAAATCATCAAAATATCTCTCCCTTGGCCAAAATATCATTCCCTAACCATGACGACTAGCTCACAAGAATGGTGAATGAGCTAGTACACATCTCCATGTTGTCACTCTGAGAATGGGGACATTATAGTCCTCCCTTCCTAGAATTTATTTTCCTCAAGCAATCGCAAATTAGGATGTTGAAGTATATGCTCTCCTTCCCACGTACCATCATCCAATGGAAAGTCTCTCCATTTGATAAGATACACTCTGATTATCCTATTACGCAACTTGCGCTCCCTCATAGCAACAATGGACTCAAGCTCTAATATCAGAATTCCCTCCTCATAAAGTGGTGGAAGGACTAGAGAAGCAACCACATACTGACCCAATGCCTTTTTGAGGCGTGATACATGAAAAACATTATGGATCCTGCTGCCTGCTGGTAAGTCAAGCTCATATGCTACCTCTCCAACTCTCCTCACAATCCTGTAGGGACCATATTAAGATAAGGGAAAAAATGGAAATTTTGATTTGTTGCAGTTAAGCCCATATATTATTAACAATAATCATGGAGATAATTCATAATTTTTGGAGAACTTGAATGGTGAGATATAAGAATTTCTAGTGCATGGATAATTCTCAAAAATCTATTTCGAGTGAGATTTTATTTGAATTAAAATTTTCTTCCATGCACATGTATATATTTATACAATTTTCTTTGCTTGTTTAGTCTTGGGCAGTTGTGATTGTCTATGACTCACAATGAAGTGTTTTTTCCCTTTTTGTTAGATTTTTTTATATTTGTGTGTGTTTGGTAGATCCATAGAGATTTTCTAGAATCTCACTATTCTTCATTGAAGCATGCATCCTCGAAAAAGAGCCACTTTTAACATTGGCTAAAATTTCTAGGGCTTTAATTACATAGCTTGAAGGAATATCCTTCTAGAGCTTAAACCCTTAGCCCTAGCCCTAAATCTTCACATATCTTGTCACTTTATTTCTAATTTTGTAGTGACTTATTTAGCCTATGGTTGGATTTTAAGTTATTCCTTCAACCCTTCAAAATGATTTGATTATTGGCCTCTTCATCCTAGCAACCATCTTTGAAAATTAAACTTGTACACTAAAAAATCACTAAGTTACCTTTATGTGTGCTCATTTGAATGGTCTATACCTTCATCTCTGTTGGAGTCCACTTGTCAAATTCTTATTACATCACACATATTTTTATATGACAAGTTCTAATTTTTTGAGCCTATCAATAATGCAATTATGCATTATGTTGCCATGTGTCTCCATTAATAGTCAACTTACATGCCAATGGTGATATGACACATCCTCCATGTGGTGGTTTCTTATTTGTATCATAAGACTTTAGTTTGTCACAATTTATTAAAGGAATCAAAAGTTAAGTTTGTGATAGTGTGCCTTCATGACATGTGGCATTAATGTGGAGTGGGCCAAGAATATTTCATAAATCTAAGTGATTGGAAGGAAAATAAGTGGAATCCATGTATATTGTCTCCTATTGTATCACAATGCTTCTTCACATCACATTCTTAGAGGAAGAGCCATTTTAATTTGCACTCACACACCTTAATGAAACATGTCTTCTACCTCTCAATAATGTAACTATTGTCACTAAAGTATATGCCTTTACTAAGTGTAGAACTCAACTACCTTGTAAACCATGGGATCATGTTCAAGATATGGGTTACTTATAATGAAGATGAACCAGTTGGCATTGGTTGTCATTGATGTCAACACTTGGGGATATTGTTGCATATGTTTGTGAGATTTTTTCCGGTATTGGTTGTCATTGATGTCAACACTCAGTTGGGGTTGTCATTAATGTTGTGCTAATAGTGGAGTTGTTGATGTTCATGGATGTTCATGGTTGGATGTCATGCCTTGTTTAATACAATTAAAGATGTATTGAGTATGCTTGATGTCAGAAGAGATGATATCATGATGATATGTTAAGATGAGGATTAGAAGCATTAAGATGTGGATTAGACGCATTAAGATGAGGATTAGAAGTAATGTTTAGTTGGAGATATTTTCATGATGGTATCTAGTATGTTGTATACTCTCTCATGTTGTTCATGCAGAAGTATGTGTTGCTACAAGGAAGTTCTGGGCTCTGCATGTTGGTAAAAGTTTCTGCTACTGGAAGTTGATTTGAATACTATTTGGGAGAATACTCCACATCCCTTTGACTTTGAAGATTTGGTCTTACAGTTTGGGATTCATTTTCTATGTTCTGTGGTTGTTGCACTCCTATATTTTTAGGTCGCCTATGTTGCCGAGGAGGTTTCTGGTAATTGCAATGGGTTGGCAGTTTTGTTAGTTTTTTGGACTTGTCCAAAAAATGCTTCACATTTCTCTATATTGATGTTTCTACTCATGTGGATTGGTGAACGTGCTCTCGATATTTGTGCAATGTCTTAGTTCAATTTTCATATAATAAAGTGTTCTGCAAGTTGGTTTATTAATGTCTCATCTCATGCTTGTGTATTTTGTGCTTCTGGGATGAAGTGTTCTATTTTTGTTTGGTTTGCAGTGGTTGTTTGTGGCATGACAATGTGAAAGAAGTATCTAGAAGTGTTGTTGGATGCTCATAAAACATATCTTTGTGGTCCGCATGTCAATTATTGATCTCTTTGGTGCCACATATTATTTTGAGATGGTTTTCTAGGAAATTTGTGGATGTTTGTCTGATAGGGCTTGTTTTCTTGCTTGCGTTATGTGCTTGGGGATCTGTTCCAACATTTGAGGTTGTGTTAAGATGTATTTGGGTCCTGACCTATCTTGTTGAGAACAACATTGGGTAATTTCAATTGAAGATGTGTTTTTGGGCGAATTAGTATTGTGCTACATGTTTCATCTACACATTTCCTTGTTACTGATTTGGGTTGATGTGCACTAGCATATGTGTTGTTTGGGATCATATTGAAAGATGTCATAAGTAGTTATTTGGTCATCTCTTTCTTCTGGATAGGACCACATTATGTCTTTATGGATGACTTTTTGAGGTTATTATTTATCTTCTATTTTGGACGACCTAATTGATGTTTTGAGATCTAGTAGAGAATATAAATGAAATATCAAATTAGTTGCAAGTTGTGTGAGTGAGTGTCCAGTGGTGTGTGATTATGGATTGGTGAAGTGAGTTGGGAAAAAGAAGGATTAGATGAGCTTTAACACCTCAATCAGTAGAGTGTATTGTTGACATATGTTGTAATTCTATATCTTCATGTATCCTATTATCAAACAATGAGTCTCTTCAGCAGATCCTTGTAATTTATATCTTGCCTTGGGGTTGTGTGCCTCATTATTACAAGTCCTTTGTATCTTTCCCTAAGGTTGTGTGCCTTAGCCTGCAAGTCTTTCTGAGAGCAATGTGCTTCCTTAGGCAGTAATCCTTAAAATAAATTATAATTTTGTAAGTAGTGAGCTTCATATATTAAGAGTTTTCTCTCCATGGTTTTTCCCTTCTTGGGTTTTCCATGAAAATTTGGTGTTATCTTGTGCATGTGTGTTCATTGCCTTATCTTTCATTATTGTTGATTTTATTAAGTGTTGATTTGTTTATAAGTTGTTGATCTTGGTAAAAGTCTGAATCTGCATATTGTTGAAGGCTTTAAGATTTGAAGGGTTTAAGTTTTGATAGATACTAATTCACCCCCCCTCTTAGTATCAGGGTGTGTTCAACAATTGGTATTAGAGCTAAGTTCCTTTGGAGAAGCTTAATTGTTTGAGGAAAGGTTTGAGATGGAACATGTGGGATCTTACAAGGGTCCTAGGTTTGATGGGACAAATTACACCTTTTGGAAAGTAAGAATTGAAGGCCATCTAAACTCTTTAGGGTTTGGTGTTTGGAAATTTGTCAAAAATGGTTACACCAGGCTCATGCTCCTCCTCCAATAGATATAGTTGAGATAAGGTCATATGAGAACAATGCCAAGGTAAAGAATTCTATCATGTGTGGGCTAGCTAATTCAGAACTTCTAAAGGTGATGTGCTATAGTTCTGCCAAGGATGTATGGGAAAAACTGAGCAACATTTATGAAGGAGATAATAAAGTGAAGCAAGCTAAGATGAAAATCTTCAAGAGCATATTTGAAACCTTAAGGATGACAGAGGATGAAGACATTGCTAGTTACATGCTTTGGGTGGATGAAGTAGTTACTGGCATCAAATGTCTTGGTGGAGAAGTGAAAGAAGATGAGATTGTGAAGAAAGTTTTGAGATCTCTCCCCAAAGCCTATAGTCATAAGATATCTACTATTGAAGAGTCTAAGGAATTGGATAAGTATTCAGTAGATGAAATATTTGGTGCTATCACTGCCTTTGAAATGAGAGAATTTGGCAAAGGTGTTCCAAAGAAGGAAGCATCATTTAAAGTCACTAAAAAGATAGAAGATGATCTAGCTAATCAGAATGATGAATTTGATGAGGTAGAAGCAAACTTTATGAGAATATTGAAGAAATGAATTGAAAAATACAAAGGTAAGCTACCTTTCAAGTGTTTCAATTGTGGGAGGACTGGTCATTTTGCATCTAAATGTCCTTATAAAAAATCAAAAGTTGGAAACAATAAAGAGAAGTTCAAAAAGAGTTTCTATTCCAAGGATATAAATCTTTCTTCAGAAGATGAGGATAATGATTCAAATGATGAAACTGTATTCATGGCTATGAAAGGGAAAAAGGGTGATATTGAAAAATGTAAGAAGCCTCATACTTTGGAAGATGAAAAAGTTAATGAAAGATCAATGGTTGTGTGTCATGCAAAGGAAGAAGCAAATGTTTGGTTGATTTACAATGGTTGCTCTAACCACATGACTAATGAAAAAGGAAGGTTCGTCAGTCTTAAGAAGTGTAATGGTGGAATTGTTAAGTTTGGATGTGATGGGTCAACACAGATTTGTGGAAAGGGTGTTATAATAATTGATGAAAAGAATAGGATTGAGGATGTCCTCTATGTCAAAGGACTGAAGAATAATCTTCTCAGTGTTAGTCAAATGCACAACAAAGGCTATAACCTTACATTTCATGCCAAATTTTGTGAGATCAGGAAGGCAGGGTCTAGAAGATTAGTTGTAGAACGTACAAGGACAAAAAGAAATGTCTATCATCTTGCAGTGTTGAAAAATGTACTCCTTTACATTTTCACACTATGCTTGCATCTCCTTAATTAATTGGACTTAATTAAGCTTCTAATGACCTAAATTATGCATTTCTAAGCCTTATTATTCCCATTTTCTGAAAGGGAAACTAACACTAAACAAATGCTAACATTATTGTAAACACCTTGAAAATTGTGTCCTGGATTTAGGTCCCGAGACCCATTTTCCCAAGTGCCAAGACCCAATTTTTAATATGTTTTTGGTGGCATTTTAATGATGAAAATTCAAGTTTCAAATGTCAGCTTGTGGAATCTATTTTTTGGAAAATTAGACAAACACCTATAAATACATAGTTATTTTATCAATTTAAACTTAACATGCATAATTCAAACTTCACAAGAGAAAATATTATTGTGTAGAGCATTGAAGAGCATATTTATCAGTCATCTATAGCAGCAATCAAGATCATATCATCATGTCAAGATTCATGTGTGTCCATATCATGTTTTGGAGCTAATGTAGGTTTCAAGCATTCAAGTATCAAATCGAGCAATTATTCAAGCCAATTCAAGCAAGATCAAGCTCCTTAGAGGGATCTGTTAGACTTTAGTTCTCTAAGGGAAATCGTTAAGGGTTTGGTGAGTTGTGACATAGCATTGTTCATTCATCAAAATCTTTCCATTTTTTCATTATTTCATTATCAAGGTTTAATTACCAAACTAGGGTTTGACCAAGGAAAACCCCTATTCAACAAAAACAAACATGTTTTCCCTCTTTTTGTATGTGCAGATTTGTAGGTGAAGAAGGACTAAAATTGGATCAAAAGAGCAATTTTGTAGAGTTGTCAAAGTTGTCATCAAAGTTGTCAAGCCACAAACACTCACCTACATAATTTATTTACAACTTTCTGACATTGAAAATTGGAGAAATCGAGAGCTAAGATCCGGGATCAAAGGATGGTAAAATCAAATTTTTGACCCCTGTACAGAGACCCATTTTCTCTAGGGAAAATTTATCCTTGCAAGACACTCAAAACCTATTTTTGGTGCCTCGTACATGTCACTCTGCCCTTCTCAGATCTGCTTGAAAGTTACTTTTTTTGTTTGTGCTATCCTTAATTTCTGCATTTTAAGTTTTGCATCATACAATTGAGTTCATTAAGAATTTTATTTTCATCCCCCAAAAGTCCATTTCTGTCATTTCTGTCATTAGGAAACACCAGATCCCCATCCCCATAGAGTTGACTCACCTCAAGGTTGAAAATCAATTCTATCCTTAGGAGATCTATTTTTCTAATGAAACTAGGAAAAGTGAGGGTGTCTTAGGTAATCATTTCACTGTAGTGAACCTACCTCATCACATCAACCCCTCTTTCTATTTTTCTATGTTTCACATCTAAAGGAGGAAAATGGAAGAATCTGCTTATTGGTGCAATCTGGTGAGTGTTGGTTGTTGCACAAGAGAATGTGACACATCAATTTTGACAATACAGTAAAGATTAGTTCTACTCATGTAGTAAGAGATATGCCTAAGATAACTAAGCCTGGAAACACATTATGCAAGGAGTGTCAAATGGGAAAGCAAACAAAGACAAATTTCAAGAGCAGGGAGTGTTCTTCTACAATGCCATTGGAGCTAATCTACACTGACCTATGTGGACCTAGAAGAACAAAGAGTCAACAAGTTGAAAGGTATTTCATGTTGCTTATTAATGACTACCCTAGAATGACTTGGGTTACATTCTTAAGAGAAAAGAATAGAAGATTTTGATAAGTTTAAGGTTTTCAAAGAAAAAGTCGAGAATAAAATGGATGTTAAGATCAAATGCTTAAGATCAAATAGAGGAGGTGAATTTACTTCAAGTGAATCTGAAAAGATTTGTGAAGATCATGGTATTAGGAGACATATTTTTTCTCCTAGAACCCCTCAGCAAAATGGGGCAGTGGATAGGAAAAATAGGACTTAGAGATGGCTAGACTATGTTGAAAGATATTGATCTGCCTAATATGTATTGGCAGGAATTTTCTTATCAAAGTACAATTGAGGGTCAATAGCACTAAGACCCCTTATGAGCTATGGTATGAAAGACCTCCTACTATTAGATACTTTATGATCTTTGGCAACAAATGCTACATCAGGAGAGATGGAGAAGACATTGGAAAGTTTGATTCAAGGTGTGATGAAGGGATCTTTCTTGGTTACTCCACCAAAAGCAAGGCCCGTGATAGTATGGTGTAAAGAGTGTAAAGTTGTTTCACTAGTAGAATTTGACAAATAAATGACTACATGACTAAAACTTTTAGTCACAACTAAAAATGACTAAATTCTACTAATTTTTTGCAACTCATCTATAAATGAGTAAATAAATGACTAATTTGGTCGTGACTAAAAAAATATATAGTCACACAAATAAAAATGACTAAATAGTTAGTCATTTATTTAGTCACAATCCATTTGAATAGATCTTTTAAGAAATAAAAAATCAATAGTGCTATTCCTAATTTTCATTTTAATAAACATACTTAAAACTTTTGTCGAAACCTTATTTTTAGGCGTAGCCCACCAAAGTGGAGAATTGAAATGACATAATTTTCATTTTAATAAACATACTCTAAAACCTTCGTCGAAACCTTATTTTCAAGCATAGCCTACCAAAATGGAGAAGTGAAATGACTCCTTGTAAATAGTTGAAGTTGGTTGGGTTCAAGCTTTTCAATAAAGAATGACAGAGAATGGTAAGGAGATGTGTGTGACATGAGGCATAGGATTCATTGTTGCTTATCTCATTCCTGATCTGCTCAACAAGGGTTACATTGTTTGTGCTATTGTTTGTAATCCAGGTATTTAATTGACATATATTTGCATAATTTCAAATTCCTTCTGATGCTTTTGAAGTATCAACGTATCCTATAGAGGGTTTAGAATGATTTCTTTTAATTTAAAAAAAAAATGATGTATTTTCCTATGATTAGATAATGTGGAGAAGATAGGGTATCTATGGGATCTTCCTAGTGCAAAGTAGAGGGTTAAAATAATGAAAGTAGACTCTCAATGTCCTTAAGCCTTGTTCAAGATAACCCTATGTAAAGAGAGTCATGCTTACATCCTCTTGCTAAACTATCAGATATAACTACAATACTCAAGGGCTTTCTCTTTTAGATGAGTCCCATTGGAGCAATCTAGAATACTACAAACAGTATAATGTAAGTATAAATACCCTCCTTTGAAGATTATATTTCACATGTTAGAAGCATTGAATTGCTTGTACAAGAGTAATTAATAGGCACTGCTTGCTATGAGTATACGAGTAAACTTGATCATCTTGGTATAAACGAAAAAGCCCCAAAATATCTCCATAAACTTATCTGTGAAAGCTTTTACTTCTTAGGTTCAATTCACATTTGCATAATTCTAAATTTAGGGTATGTTTTTCCTGCAACTTTGGTATGCATATGCAAAAAATATTGCTGAGAAAGAGGCCTGGAAGTATGCAGAGGGGCAGGGCCTCAATCTGGTTGTGGTAAACCCATCATTTGTTGTTGGGCCACTTCTTGCACCTGAGCCTACCAACACTCTTGCCTCAGTCCTAAACATAATGAAAGGTTGGGGCTACGTTTAAAAACTTTGAGAGTTGTGAGTATTTAAATGATTATTAAGTCATAGATTTTTTAAAAATGCACATTTTATAAAAGGGTTGTAGGCTCTCTCATGAGCATGTTCCAAACATAACATAAGCATGTTCATAATGGAACCTAATTATCTTCCTGATTCAAAGGTTTTGTTTCAAACATGTTTCAAACCCTATAAGTGAATCATAGTTGATTTGAAGCTATCACTGTTATAACTTATAAGTCATAAATGTTAATGAATTGCTAATGGTGCAATGGTTCACTAGTGAATTGCCAAAAAATGATGAAAATGAATGTAGTGAAACCTAGATGAATAAAATTTATCATGCATTTGTATGGAACTTGAATTGGCCATTTTCAAAATGAAAAAGTACCACTGTGATCAAACACTATCACCCTTATTTACCTTTTGTGAATTTCCTTGCATTTGACACCTTGCACAATCACTGTCATTCACATAAGCATTAAGAGGTCTCCCTTAAGACAACAATCCACCCTTTTAACTAAAACCCTAGGAATCTTAGAAACAAAACAAGCATATATAATGATTGTTTTTTATCACTTTTGGGGCAATCTTGTCACTGTTTTCATGTATTTAACCTCTGAGATGATATTCACCTTATCTCCCTTTAATCATCACAAAACTGTGCTCCATTTCTTGCTTGGATCTTCTCAAGAGAAACACATCCCTAAGACACTATCCTCACAACCATTAATGATAGTGGACTACCTTCTTGATCTTCACTCAACACTACATTTAAACTGCATTGCCACTGCCTCCTTTAACTATATTGACCTCCATCTTTATTTAAAAATATATCTTGGTCTATAGACAATAGGGTTTTGGAATCAAAGGGGTTCACCACATGACATTCAAGATTGACTGCTACACTACCTTAACTCCTCATCTCTTTTGACTGTCACCACTTAAAATTTTCTTGCTTTTTCTTGACTGTGACTAGGTCATGCAAAATCACTGCTTTGCTCACTATTATTGATACCATTCATACTCTCCATCTTGAATCTCATCATGCCAATCGAAACCTATTCATGTAACCTTGAATGACTTAATAACCACTAAACATTCTTATTGTCTTTTGACTACAATGAGACTAAGTCTTCAAACCACACATTATTCTTGATATGATTGTTCACATGACCATTTGACAATGGATTGTCATGTTCTGTTTCTTAACCAAACATCTCTCAATGTTAACCCATTGTCCCTTGATCAATAGACAAGACTTCATTATTATTTAGTATTCTTTGCTTAAAATTCTACCTCTTTTGACCTTTTATCTCTAAAAACATAAAACCTTGCAACCCTTCACCTATACAATCACTACTAGACATAATCTCACTGCACTGTGCATGATATCAGATTGCTTTGATTTAATTGCACTGCAAATTAAATCAATTTGTTAAAGGAATACATTTCCTATTGGTACATCGAAGTATCTTGGACCTTCCTTTGAATTCTCTTAGCCCCGAACTAGTAGTCTACTCAAATAATTTCTTATAGGTTGCTGATGGGATCATTGTCCATTGTTTGACCCACCCATCTTCAATATCATTAACCTATATTCAATATCATTATTATCATTGTTTGAGGATTCCTTTTGGCCTATTGTGGATGTGCTGCAATCATCTCAACAAGGACAATAGATAGAAATCGGTGGACTAAAAATCATTTTTGATTTTTTCCCTTTCTTCCTTCTAGGCCAACTTTGCAACAATGTAACCTGCACTTTGAAAGATGAGGTAGCACTTTCTTTAACCTTAAGTATTTATGAAAAGGTTAAATAGACTGATGAATTTGTAATTAAGGGCACAAAATCTCATTCTTGAATTCTTTTTTGTACAATGGTGGGTGTCAATAACTTGTTCCTCATCAACCTTTTTTTAAGTTAGACATTCTTAAGCAATAGAGAAAGTGGTTTCAGATATCTTTATCAAACAAAAATGCATTTAAAATTTATAACAATTACCTTTCTGAGTTGTTTGACAATGTTGGTTTGAAATATGAAGGGGAAGGAATGTTCATTCTCCCTCTTGAGACATTGGAAGAGGAGAAATTGCATCTTTTTATTGTTTAAGTCCTAGATCTTTATCAAGAAATTGAATTTTTCTTATTTGTGTAATCATTTTTATGTGTTTTGAGTGCAAGGAAATGCTTGTAATTGCTCAAGCAATGCATTTTTTTTTATGATCTTGATTTTCTGTATAGTTTGTGGTCATTTCAAGCCTCACATACTACTTATTTGCTTATTTGTAGAAACATAATTGTGACGAAGATTGGCATTGACATTTTGAAACTTCTGCATCAGGAAATGGAAGATTGGGAATTGCAAAGAAGTTGCAATCATGATCAAGTCACCTTTATTGGGACTATTTGTGCCTTTATTTTTGTGATCCTTATTGTATGGCCACCAAGTCATTCTCACATTTGATCAGATTGTTGATTTAGTAAAGATGAATTTTTTGGCTATATTCATGATTTTGCTATGATAATATGGATGAACCTAAATTTATTTGTCATAATTCATTTGAAGTTATTTTGTTCTCTATGGATATATGTTTTTTTTTTTTTACTTATAAATCCTATTTTGTAGCTTTGGAGGACACCATTATTGACTCCTTTTAAGCTCATAATTGTGTTTCTTCACGAAGCAAGCCATGCAATTGCTTGCAAACTTACTTGTGGCCATGTAATCTTTATTAGCCTTAATTTTTTTTTGTATGTAGTGCTTAAAATTTGAGGTTCATTTGGATGCCTTGTTTGGTTATCTGTTATCAACTATTTTTCAAGTGCCAAATGATTTGAATTTGGTGAAAACTTTATCAAGGTATAGGATAAATAGAAAATGGAAAAAATGACAAATAGGAGCAACATTTGAGCCATTTAGATCATTTGAAAGTATTTTCAAGGAAATTTCAAGACACAAGCACATTAGAAGTGTTTGCTCATAATCTAGGTACCAAGTTTGTAGCTTGATTAGTGTCATGAAAGTACTAAGCCCATGCATTAGAGGAAAATGATGGAATTTTTGGTTTGGATGGTTTTGGGAGTTGATATTTGACATTCCACACTCAACATATTAACTAATCTTATTTATAAATATAAACCTTAAACTACAACCTAATATAACTCATTCCACATTTACGGTATTTCCTCCATCTATAAGCCACAAAAAGTAGAAGCCAAGTAAAATTGCAATTGATCATAGAAAAGGAAAGTAACATAAAAAAATTAATTTGCAGAGAAAAAGAAGAAAGTTTTTGTTGCAAATAAATGGTAGGATTATCTTTCAATTTATACTTCATTGTCAAGAGTTATTGATCATACCCATACTATTTAAAACTTCTTGTTACTATCGTTGGTGAATGGAGTGGATCCGCGATAATGCTCAAAATAAATGACTCTCAGCCCTATTTAGCACTAGCATCAACTCGCTAACAGCTTTGAAAAGACCACAATTGCATTTGTGGCTTTTCTTTGAATTTTGGAGGTACAGCTCCCTCGAATGATATGCAATGAATCTAACTAAACTAAATAAACATAGGTATGTTTTTAACCAGAAAGCAGGAAAGGTAAAAAATGCTAGTTCATAAATATGAGACTAATGTGAATGTGTAAACAATAGACATAAATGATCGACACAAAGATCAAAAAGATCTATGACTATCTCATGAAGGAAATAAAATTATACTGTAATAAATGAACACCATAAAGCTTATCTCACAACGAAAACATAACCCTATTGCGCGCATAACACAAAGATCAACGTACCAAGCATCTCATTAAATTCATAATTCAAAGACTATGAACTATTACAACATGAAACAAATGATCAAATCCCTCTCAAAAAATACCACAAAGTGTATATCTGAAGAGCCCCTATCTCTTTCTCCATTTTTAAATATATAGAAAATCAATTCCACCAAACGGTTGCTAAAGTCATTATTAATTTTGGCGATCTTCTTGTTTCTCCACCGTTTTCTTGAAAACTATTGAAAATCAATCATAATCATCAATCAAGAAAATGAAAGGGAATTAGGAAAGAAAATCGATCTTAATCTCACCAACATCCGCTGAATAACCTTTCACACGATTGAATAATTAATGCAACTTCAAGGAAACACCATACAATAGCACGTGTATACTACCTGGTTGGAAATGTAATTTAAAACTGGTTCAAATCAACCATTAATTCAAATTGAATTTCCATCTCATCAAACCTTAGGAGAAAGTGCCAATGTCCAACCAACCTTCTATAAATTCAGCTAGTGTCACCACTCTTCATCATTCAGAAGCATTCAACATGGCGAGCACTCAGAGTGATGGTGATTCTGCAAATGATTTCATTGTCTTGGAGGAGATTGAATGCAGCTTGTTGTTTAGGCATTTGTCGGATCAGTTGAAGGAGGTCTTCGTGATACATAGTGAGGTGGAAGAAGAGGTGCTTCATAGTATTCTGAGCAAAGCATTTCTGAGCCAGGCACATGTACACAATACTACCATGCTAGAGGACTTCGTGTACATGGTCATCAGGATCTTTGGCCGCTGTGACTGGGATGTGATAGTGTTAGAACATCTGGTGAGGCTTGAATTCCATCATCGTGTCAATGTAGCTATCATTGGGCTCAGTCACTTTCCTCGGAATGGACTGATAGGTGACACCATTTGTATAGCCTCAGTGCTTTAGAATGAGACTATGGAGGAAGTGGTTGCTCTTCTTCTTGCGGGAATTGTGAGGAATGATATGGAGCTCTTTTCCCAATTCCTACAATCACACGATAATCTGTTATCCCCTACTCAAGTTGAATGCTTCTAGATTGTGATTGAGGGCATTTGAGTCATGATTTTTTCCCTATGTGTCTAAACAAGAATTTATCCTTTTGTCTTTTTCCATCAATATGAACTTTTTGTAGTCGATTCAAACAATTTTAATGTCGATGCAATGTAAAATCATACATACATATATATAATAAATATCATTTTAATATCTATGTACTTTGTATGCATGGATTTATTTACTCTTTTTCATATCATATCTGAAAATGTTGGTATCTTTTTCTACATAATACACTAGTTTTATGAATCAACTCACAGTCATTATATTAATTACTAAAAAGCTCTCTAGGTGGCAAAATGGGCAGTTTGTATAACTTAATAAAACACTGCCTAGGTTCCAAATAGTTAAAAGAATACCGCCCACTAATATAACTTGTGGGGTAATCTACAAGGTAACTTCTGACAGATGACAACTCACCACACGGGTTATTCATGTACATAAAGCCCCTTTCAAAAAAATGGTAGGTTAGGATGAAGTCATAAAACACCGCCTACTCAAAGAAATAATGATATAGGCGGTAAAGCGGGAGGTTAGAGAAACCAATGAAAACCCCGCTTGAGTTCGACACGTACAACAAAACACCGCCTAAACATGAATTTAGATAAAATGAATAAGACACGTAAGGAAAAATAATTAAAAAAGGGAGGGTCATATTTTATGAGTAATAGTGACTCTAATTAGGGACAAGGACTGTAAAGGACGTAGAGAACCCAACATGTATGATCAGTCCTTTCCATTGGGAATGGAGTCAAAACAAGAAGGATATCAAAACCAAACAACAAACCAAAAATCATCAAACCAAAATTGGCTATTTACAAGGCAGGAGAAACCTACCAGAGGGAAAATGAAAAGGAAACTCATACGAACCCACAAACTGGCTGAGAGAAGAATGACCCATTCTTGAAAAGGCCCACCTTAACATAAAGCCTCTGAAGCAAGTTGAAGAATAAGAATACCCCAGCGTACATGTAGAGAACTCCACAACTGTTACCAAACAATCCTCCAAAAAGCCATTTCTCATCAAAAATTTCATCATGTTGACATTTTGCTAGTACTGGACCATCCTTTATTGACCACTTTCCGTAGTCAAGGCTCAACCATCTAGGTATATCTAATTCTGATACAAAATTCTAAGTTCTAAATTCCTCTCTGACATTACATCTCCCAAACATTCCTCCTTTTTAAATTCATCATAGGAAACAATATTCTTCTTAACTTCATCACACCTTTCCTTTATCAGGTTATTTTCATGAGAGATGATTATCTTTGTAAATTGAGGCCAAGCAGAAACCAATTCACTTCTAACCTCTGACTGTGCATCAATCTAGAAATTCTCACCTTCCTTCAATAAAGGACTAGCAGTTTCCCCAGTGTTTCCTTGATTGTGACCATCTCTAATTTTTGATATATAATATTCATCCTCAGATATAGATTGATCAACGATTAAATTTGTAAAGAGAGGATTATCATATATTTCAAATTCGTCAAAATTGAAAAGAGGGTTAGGATGAATTGACCATTTCATCATTTCCTGGGAAGTACCATATACGATATCTCTATTTTTTTTCAGATGAAAGCATGTAGTCTCATCTGCCGCCTCTTTGAAGGAGAAGACTTTGTATTCAGGGACACAAAGGGAATTTGACACCAGATCCTTTAAATTAGCATTAGAAGAGAAAGACTTACTCTTGAAGTGAAAGGGAGAGCTCTTTGACATTTTCTTTTGTGGTGTATCATCTTCATCATCACTAGATGAACTAACATCACTTTTAACCTCAAACGAGGTATATAAACTGAAGGCCTGATCATTGCAATGTTGGTATCATTCTTCATTAAACTGTTGCATGTTATCAAAAATTGTCAGATTAATGTCTTCAGCAGTTGGGCGAGGAGGTTTTACCTCTTCATGACATTTAATTAGGAACTCATAGGATAACTTGCAACTAACTTCAAACTTGGCACTTGCACCTGGTTTCCATTTTCCCATGGCTATAAAATCATCCTCAACATTTATTGCTTCTAATTGAGCTCTTTCAATTCCTTGAACTTTATCTCTTTTGAGGATTAATTAAATGTCAGGTTCCAGAGTGGAAATAAATATGTGAAACTGGATCTCCTCATTGGGCCTTTCTGGAACAGGAATTCCTTGAAGTGACCAATTGAAATGGTATACAAAATCCCTCATTTTTTTGGCCTTATCCTTCATAATCTGAAAAAAAAAAGTCGCAGGGTGGCCGTGATGTTGACTGGGATTTTATAGCGGAGAATTTTTGTTTTAAGAACATTCCATCTTGTAACGCTTCCCTTTTCGAGTCCCCGGTACCATTTTGTCACCTTCTCAATTAAGTTGTCAATGAAGATTCTCATAAAAATGTCTTCTTCTTGAATTCCTAAAACTCCGCTTATTGCAATCATAACCAGGATGTGTTCTTCAGGGTCTTGTGCGTCTTGACCAGAAAATTTAGGAAATCATTTTTGGGAACCACTGGGTAGGTCATGATATTGTGACAAAGCAAGAGGGCCAACATGATTACACCAAAGATTCAAGGCCATGGATGATCAGAGTCGCCAACTCACAAGGGTAAAAAGAAAATGAAAAATTATTGGGTTAATTCTTGGATGGTGGATGAGTGGGAGGTGGATTAGGAGTTGAGGAAGGGGCGAACCCCATGGATGATGGAGCGGCCGATTGGTGATGATCAAGATGATGAGGAGGTTTTCATAGTACACACAAATACTAACCTTAGAGGGGTGTTCAAGCTTCGGGTGTAGGTGGGGGCTAAACGCTCTTCCTCTTCTTCTAAGGAAATATTTGCTCACATATAATCTATTGTGTTTCTCCTATATCTCCAGGAAAGCATATTTAATTGTGAAACGATGTCTTCTTGTTCTACTCCTACCCAATCTAAATCCAGTTGAAAAACAAGAAACACATCATTATGAGGAAGTACACTCTTGCCACATGACATGACAGATATTGTTAGATGTTTTTAATCACTTCAGTTTCCCTAGCGAAGTCGCCAAAAATATGTTAGCGAATGAATTGGCTCATGATAAATATGCTCAAAATAAATGACTCTCATCCCTATTTAGCACTAGTATCAACACCTTTAACAACTCTGAAAATACCACAATTGCATTTGTGGATTTTCTCTGAATTACAGGTACACCTCCCTTGAATGATAATACAATGAATCTAACTAAACTAAATAAACAGTGTGTTTTGTAAAAAGTAGGAAAGGTAAGCTGTTATGCCTTGCATAACCACCCACTTTGATCTAGATCAAAATGGGCCCCCCTTCTCTTTTGGTTTCTTTTCCTTTGTTATTTGTTTTTCTTTCAGGTGTTCTTCTGTTTCTCCATGTTTGTCATGCGGTTTTGGTAATTTTGGTTACGCCTGATTTGAGTCGGGTTTTCTCCGGTGTTGATTTTCCACCCTAATCCAGTTTTCGGGATCGCTCAAACTTCAGGAGCCCCAGGGTGAATTTGTTGAGGATTTGTGGTCCTGTTAGTTACGTGAATTGGGATTTTCAATTATTCCTCTCCCTTCACAAAAATCAGTCGAGGCTGATTTTCACGGATCCCTTTCTCCCTGGTTTTCCCGGATCTCGCTCGAGCTCGAATCTTTGTTCGATTTTGGTCTTAGCGAGAATTTTGTGGCGGACGGATTTCAAAATCCACAGAGGCCTCGGGAGATGCTCTACCTTCTTTGCAGTTTCTTTCTCCTCCGGATTTCGAAATCCATTGAACCTATTTTTCCGGGTTTGCGGAATGTCTTCTCAACCATAAAAATTAGGTCCCATTGAATTTCCCGAGAATCTGGTGAAGTGTGAGGGAAGTGTGGAGTAGTAAAAGGCTAGCTAGTAAATAGTGATGCATTTTTTATTCATTTAGCATGCTTTTGAGATCTCATGGGCCCAAGATTAAGTAGTCGGATAAATTTCTAATAGGTGTTTTCATGCTTATTCCACGGAATCCGCTGACTTAGAATTCTTGAAGTCCCTCCTTGACTTGGATTAGGTGGGTTGGCACGAGCTTCAGTACATTTGTATGATCATTTTTTTTGAAGATTTAACGGCACCTTACTAACATAGGATTCGTTTCAATGATGATTTTGTTTAATTAACTTCTATCTGTATGATCTTTATCTTTACTATGGTTTCTTTGTTGAATGCAGAATTGAACCCTACACATGATGATACTTGCCAAGGGAAATCAGCTAGAATACATTCCCCAGTCCAGTTGGTCATGAAAATCAGCTCAGGCAATAGTCGGCAAGACCCCAGAGATGTCACAGCGAGTGGAATTTACATACAGGCATCTATCGGCATGAGTTTTTTTCTTGGGGGGTGGTCTTGGCAAAATATTAAAGTCTTGCTAACTAGCATTAAAAGGAGTTTTCCATCAGCAAAAGGATGTCTCAGTGAATTCGAGAGGTCTCATCGACTACCGCACAACGAGCAAACACTTTGGTGGGATTCATCTTCTTCGCCAAGAAGTCTCGGTGAAATCTTTGGGTCACAACGACAAAGAATAAGAGGAAGTCTATCGAGGTGAGGTCTGGCAATCTTGCTGACCCATTAAGTCTCACCGACATATTGTTTCATCAGTAAGAGAATCAGGTTGTCACGACAACAAAGGATGTGCTTATGGAGATCCCTCAGTGAAGCATAATGTATCTATAAGACGTCTCCCCGACAGGGGAATGTTATAGTGACACTAGTAGAGAAAAGGAAAGCATATCGGTATGACCACAAGAGGGGTCTTGGCGATAGCAGAGTTCGACGAACAAGGGGAGTTCACCATAAGGTCTCCCCAAAACATCAAAGTTACCTCGACATACAGAATGGGCCCACCAGGAGGTAAGGAAGACTTCGCCATGAGGTCCCCGCGACAAAAGCACCATCGGCATAGTGATCTAAGATTGCTAAAAGGTCTCAGCAACCACAAAGTGTCTCCCTGAAATGATAGGAGATCGCAAAAATATAACGCTCTCGGCAAGATGTCTCGCCGAAGAGCAAAAGTCAAGCCAAAAGGCTCTAAATTGGGGAGACTCGAAATGAATGCAACGGGATCGGTAGGATGTCCTACTGACCCAAGAAGGTCCTGGTGATACCAGAATTTGGCGAAGGAAAATGAATGCGATAAGAGGTCTCGTCAATGATCAAAAGTCATGTCGAAGACAAATAAGGGAGGGCTTGGTAAGAAGAAAGGGGATTTGGGATAAGGTCTCCCCAAAACCATGAGGTCTCCTCGACAGACAACAAAAGCTCAGCATGATGTCCTGCCAACCCAATAGGGTTTTTCTGATGCAAAGTAGGCTCGGCGAGAATGAAAGGAGTTCACTGAAACTCTTACCGACATGAAAATGAAATCACCATGGGATCCTGAGGTTCGCCAAGATGTCTTACCGAGAGCATGCAGTCTTTCCGTTTGGTTTTGTGAGCTCGATGTGACTTTTGTAGCCCACCAAAATGTTTCATTGAATGACCCAGGCTATGCTGATAACTATTATAGGATGAAATCACATCAGGGAGACACCGATGGTGTCTCACCGCCATGCAATTTAAAATGGTTTGCTCAAGAATCTGGCGTGGTATGTGATCATCTAATCAAAGAGAACCAAGAAGGGCCATTGACAAATTGACCGCCCCTGTGAAGAAGACTAACAGAGTGTGGGCCAGGTGGACTTCTTCTAAGAACAGATCGCAATGGATAGACTCGGGTGAAATGCAAAGATCTACAGGGAGGCCCAATGGTGCTCCCAGAGATGGTCAATGAGCAAAGGATTCTGGAACAAAAAGGAAGCCGAGTGACAGAAGAAACCATGACTTAGAGGGATAGCTATAGTGACCACCGACAGGAGGTGGATTGGTATTAATGAGGATATTTTGAGCATTCAAGGTGGACTGCAAGAGAGTTCAAAGATGGACACGCAGATGCTAGAGTTAATGCTGTAGTTGTCAAAAGATCTAAAAAGGCTTACCCTGTGGGTAGAAATCCTTCATTAGCATGGACAATGAGGATTCACATTGAATGCACCACTGATTTTCTTCAAAGATGCAGTGACTCTCTATAGGATGCAAATATTTTGTAAACCCTAGTGCAAGGGGGACGGCATCTTTTCTTGTACATTCTATATATAAAGACATTCTTTCCTCTTTCTTAAAGGTTGGAACTTCTAGAGTTAGAAATTCAGAGTTAGAACCAGTAGAGTTAGTTAGAGGGGATAGAAGCTGATCTTGATTCTTAGTAATGAGAGCTCCTTTTGTCTTCTTGGTTAGCAGTTAGATTTCAGTACAGGCTGTAATGTATTTTATAAATTCTCTTAGTGTAGTTGGAAACAATCTAGAGCCTCAAATTCTCTGTACGCGGTGATTGTGCGACTTTTTAAATATTGCTTTTCTATTTTATTGACAATAGAAGCAATCAGAGTTTAATCTATTTCATGTTGTGTTCCTGAATGATATTTGTCTTAATTGATCATTTGATTTGTGAAGTCTTCAAGGAATAAAATGTTATTTGTGTTTTATTTAAATGGTAGCTAAAAAATCTGTTATGCGAATTAACACTATGAATGAAAGAGGTTGTGTGTCAATCACAAGTTTACTTTGTTCTGCAGTTTTGGTTTATAAATTCCTTGAAGTTAACAAATCTGGTTAAAATTGGATTAATTATTGTTCTTTTCTGTCCCAAAACCCTGACCTATCTTTTGATGTTTCTTTAAAACCCCAATTAGAGTAGGTTTTATTTCATGCTTGATCATAGAACAATCGAGCTCAACACCCACGGGCCCTTGAATATTACTGTTGCATTGACCACTGAGTAACATCAGCACAGTTGAGACCCAACTTCAAAGACGTTTGGAGCTAAGGTATCCATGTGTTGCCTTTCTCTTTAAGGAGAAACAGAGTAGCAATATTCTGCTTGCATTGTTGTAGTGCCAAAATGTCGTATCAAATAACAAGCAACTAGTTCATAAATATGAGACTAACGCAAATGCGTAAACAATATCCATAAACGATGAATACAAAGATTGAAAAGATCTATGACTATCTCATGAAGGAAATAAAATCATACTTTAATAAATGTACACCATAAATATTATCTCACAAACAAGACATAACCCTATCACATGCGTAACACAAAGATCAACGTACTAAGCATCTCATTAAATTCACAATTCAAAGACTATGAACTATTACAACATGAAACAATTGCCAAATCCCTCTCAAAAAACACCACAAAGTGTATATCCGGAGAGCCCCCATCTCTTTCTCCATTTTCAAATATATAGCAAATCAATTCCACCAAACTGTTGCTAAATCCGTTACTAATTTTGGCGGTCTTCTTGTTTCTCCATTGTTTTCTTGAAAATAGCTGAAAATCAATCAAAATCATCAATCAAGCAAATGAAAGGGCATCAGGCAAGAAATTCGATCTTAGTCTCACCAATAGTTGCCGAATAACCTTTCACATAATCAAATAATTAATGCAACTTGAAGGAAACACCATACAATAGCACATGTATACTGCTTGATAGGAAATGTAATTTAAAATTTGTTCAAATCAGCCATTAATTCAAACTAAGTTTCCATCTCATCAAATCTTAGGAGAAATCACCAATGTCTAACCAACCTTCTATAAATTCAAATAGTGTCACCACTCTTCATCATTCAGAAGCATCCAACATGGCGAGCACTTAGAGTGAAAATGATTTTACAAATGATTTCATTATCCTAGAGGAGATTGAATACAACTCATTGTTCAAGCATCTGTCAAATTAGCTGAAGGAGGTCTTTGTGATATAGAGCAAGGTGTAAGAAGAGGTGCTTTACAGTATTCTGGTTGAAGCATTTTTTAGCTAGGAACATGTACACAATACTACCATGCTAGAGCACTTTGTGTACACGGTCATAAGGACCTCTAGCCGCCATGACTAGGGTGTGAGAGCATTTGAATGTATAGTGAGGCTTGAATTCCAACATGTAAATTTAGCTATTGTTGGGATAAATCACTATCCTCGGAATGGACTGATAGGCAATGCCATTTGTATAGAGACGATACTTCAAACTGAGACTATGGAGGAAGCGGTTCCTCTTCTTCGTGCAAGAATTGTGAGGAATGATATGGGGCTCTTTTCAAAATTCTTGCAATCACATGATAATCTACTATCCCCTGCTCAGGTTGAATGCCTCCAGATTGTGATTGAGGGAATCTGAGTCCTAATGTTTTCATTGTGTACCCAAACAAGAACGTCTCCTTTTGTCTTTTGTCATCGATATGAACTTTTTCTAATTGAGTCAAACAATTTTGTAGTGTCGATGCAATGTAAAGATGCACATACATATATATAATAAATATCATTTTAATATCTATGTAATTTGTATGCATGGCTTTGTTTACTCTTATTCATATCATATCTGAAAATGTTGGTTTCTTTTTCTACATAATGCACTAGTTTTATTAATCAACCCACGATCATTATATTAATTACTGAAAGGCTCTTTAGGCAAAAAAATGGGTAGTTCATGTAACTTAATAAAACATGACCTAGGTTCCAAACAGTTAAAAGAATACCGCCCACTAATATAACTTGCGGAGTAAGCTACTGGGTAACTTCTAATAGATGACAACTCATCACACGGGTTATTCACATACCTAAAGCCCCTGTTAATAAATAGTGGGTTAGGATGAAGTCATAAAACACCGCCTAGTCAAATAAATAACGATACAAGAGGTAAAGAGGGAGGTTCTAAGAAACCAATGAAAACCTCGCCTGAGTTCAAGACATATACCAAAACACTGCATGAACATGAATTTAGATAAAATGACTAAGGAACATAAGTCAAATTAATTCTAAAAAGGGAGGGTCATATTTTATGAGTAACACTATCCATGTTGTTGACAGTGGTAGTAGGTGATCAATCCCATTGTTTTTCCTACCCATAATGAAGGTTTCACATTGGCGTTGAGATTAAAATATTGCATGAGGTATGAGCTTATAGAAATCATTTCTTAAAATATGTCATAGGTCTTGTCATTGTATTCCATTGAAGTATATTCTTTCAAAGGCCAAAGAAAGTGTCAAAGATTCACTAACAAGCCATTGATCTATTTCCATTGAGGCATGCATTGAAATTTTTGTAGTTTCCTTGCTATTAACTAAACCCTCATAAAAACCTTACAAAATCCATTAAGAAATTTTGAGAGCTTCCTTGAAAAATCAATTTTGTGCACATTCTACAATCATATCATTTCATTCCATGAGATGACATCCCTTTGAGGCATTTTGTCAAACAATTCAAGTGTTTTGTCTATGATTCCACATATTGCATATATGTCTACTAGAGCATATTTAACTATAATTTAGGTGACTTTTAGATTGCTTTGTTAAATAGATGCTTCAAAATATTGGAAACTATAGCTAACTACATTCTAACATATTCAAGAATGTGTACCCTAAAAAGGATACATTTACTCAAGTATTTTGCTAACATTTATTTTTGATGTGCAAGTTATGTCATTCTGTATCAGGGACGACCATGCTTAACCCTCTATGTTAATAGTTTTTCTCAAGATAAATCATCAGATTGAAATTTATTGGACACATCAATGTGTTCTTTTTTGGCACAACAAGGAAACACAACTGAGAGGGGGGGTGAATTAGTTGTGACAAAAACTAAAACTCTTCTTCTAAATCTTAACTTAATATCAGATTTGATGAATAAGTAATTAACCATAAACAATCAACACATT
>VDFB02055949.1:0-59642 GCA_007258455.2 Sequoia sempervirens
ATTAAGAGAGTAACAAATATAAATAACAAAATATGTGTATATTTATATTGGCAGATAATAACCATAATAAACATATTACAAAAATAATTAATTTTGATCATAAAATATATATATACAAATATAATTTCAGACCTTAATTATGTTAGAGTCTACCACAAAAATAACAAATATAAATATCAAACATATACCAGCATAAAATGATTATAATGAACTTACTCTATTGCTGCTTCTTCCTTGTCATCAGATTTTTCACATAATCTTTTATTAGGCTGAATATATTCCTAGGTTCCTTTCTTTATTCCTCCTTCCTTTCATTCGATGCTCCTTACCTTCTTTCCTCAATCATAGTTTATACCCTCTCGCGTTGAGAAGAGATGCACTTTTTAGGAAAGACGTGTTCTTTCTATTTGGGAGGGACATGACTTTAGTGGTTGCCTTGTTTGATATATATTTTAATGATTATTTTTTATATTGTTTTTACATCTTTATTTTAATATGTTTATAGTTATGTGTTTTTCAATATTTATATGGTTAATATGTTATTCAATATTAAATATTTATACTTATATTTATTTTAATATATTTATCCTTATTTAATGTCCATAATCAGATATATTAATATCTGTTTTGGTAATGATATTTAACAATTATAATAACAATGATATTTTAGATTGTCTTTAATTATATTTATTTTATTTATTAATTATTATTTTTCATATTAAGTTATTTAATATTAGAATACTAATATGTCATTATGTTATTATTATAATTGCTATTTCATATTCATATGTTTTTCTATTGCATATTTATTTTAAATTTAATATTAACATTGCTATTTATTTATTTATTAATTTATTTGTATTTTAGCACTTGGTTTTTATGGCATTGCTATTTCGGGGATATGACATGCCTTCGGATTGGGCGGAACCTTAAGTGGAACTTCCACTCCTCCATGGCCCATCCTTGCCTTGGGTTCCGGGGGCAGAATCTTAAGTGGGCTTTTTAGGAAACACTTCCCTCACTCCCTTCCTCCCAATAAGCTTGTACACACTTAGAAGACAGTCTTAAATATATTTGCATTCATCTAGTATTCTATTTAATTTTATGTGCAAGTCATTGCCTATAATCCATATAATACTAGGAGAAACTGATATCAATCCATAGAATTATAATCATGATAACTTTAATGAAATCTTTGCATCAATAATCATATAAACATAATTATTAGTGCTTTTAATTCATAGTTAATTAAAGAGCTCTCCGAGGAGTTGCAGAGCGCGTCAAATCCGCGTCCGGTTCCGGGAAGGGCGTCCATTTCCGAGGGGCCAATTTAGAATGAGAGACCGTCCACAGAAGCGTCCTAAGGACCCAGAGGGGCCAACCGATAGGAAATAAGACCCAATTTGGCGAGTCAAAGGGGCCAGTGAGGGGGGACGGCTGAGCCGTCCTTCGATTGTCCCGGGGCCCCCGCGTTTTTAAGCGCCCAAACACAAAAAAAAATGCAAAAAATTTAAAAATAAAGCCCTGCCTATGTGGCATGCGTGGGCCCCACCATTTTTTGCTCTCTTATGAATGAAAGGAGGCCTCTAAAAGTTCATTATTTTCATTTTGTTTGTGTAGGGAGCCAAGGGTTTGACAAGAAAAAAAATTGCAGCCATTGAAGGAGAAGGAGCAGCTGTTTGAAGGAGGAGAGGAGGTTGAAAGAGTGTTGTTGGGAGTGCAAATCCATCAAAAAGGTATGCATTTTCTTTCACCATTCTTTTTTTTTTCATTTTTTTTGCAAAATATGAAGTATGCATAGTCTGATTTTTTTTATTTTTTTCATTTTCAGTCAACACTTGCATTCCAAAAACAAAAACATGAGCAACAGTGAAGGTGGGAGTGATAGTGAAGTTGAAATGCAAGTTAGAAGGCAAACTAGAGAGCAAATAACCCCTACCCAACACCATCATTCATCAACCAATTCCAAAACTATGAAGGACTATGCAAAACACCCAATAGACAAAAAAAACCATTCCTTCAATTTGTGACAGCCATGGGTGAAAGACAAAAAAATTCAGGGGGGAGTAGGGTTTGGTTGTGCCATGTTTGTGAAAAGGAGTTTAGGGGCAGCTACACTAGAGTTAGGTCTCATTTTTTGGGTGAGGTGGGCCATGGAGTTAGAACGTGTCCTGCATTGACAGATGCACTATTTATAGAGTGTCAAACAATTCAAATGGAGTGTGATGGTGGGGTTCAAACTGGGTCTCCTTCTTTCCCAAGTTCACAATCGTCTATGCCTACTCCTACTCCTAGTCCTTCCACAGTTGGTAGTATTGTTATCTTAAGAGGAAAGAGGAAGGTGATTGGTGGTGATAAGGGAGCCTCAGTTGAGTCCATGTTTCAAAACCAAGCACGAGAAACCTCTGAATCCTCCATTGCCAAATTCTTTTTTGCCCATGCCATTCCATTTCATGTGGCCCGTTCCTCTTATTTCAAACAAATGGTGAAAGACTTAGTCACTGTTGGTCCTTCATTTGTACCCCCTGGAGATCATAAGCTACGCACCACCCTCCTAGACAAAGAGTACTCCAAAGTTAATGTGTTAATGGAGGAGATGAGGCAAACATGGATGAGGACGGGGTGCTCTATAGTGATGGATGGGTGGACTGATTGTAGACGTCGGCCACTCATCAATGTCATAGTCACATGCCCTGCTGGTTCTTATTTTCTTAGAGCTGTAGATTGTTCAGGGAAACGTAAGGATGCTGACTTCCAATTTTCCATTTTGAGAGATGCCATAGAGGAGGTTGGGGCTGCAAATGTGGTGCAGGTGATCACCGATTCAGCACGTGTGTGCAAATCGGCTGGGTTGATGGTGGAGGGTACTTACAGGCACATATTTTGGACCCCATGTTGTGTTCATGCATTGAACAATGCATTGAAAGACATAGGGAAGATGGATTGGGTGAAGAAAACGGTGGCAGAAGCTAGAGAAATTCAGATGTTCATTTGCAACCACCACACCTCACTTGCTCTTTTCAGGACATTTTCAAAGAAGGAGTTTCTCAAACCTGTTGATACAAGGTATGCCATTTACTTCATTTTGTTTCACTTTCAATTTGTATTCATAATCTGATTTTGTTTTAAATTTTTATTTTTTAATGAATCATTGAATTAATGAATGTAGATATGCCACATACTTCATCCTATTGGAGAGGATGGTTGAGGTGCATGAGCCTCTACAACTGATGATGGTCAATGCTGAGTGGACTAGATGGCCTAATGCAAGTTCTACTCAAGGAAAGAGCATCAAACAAAAGATCCTCGATGATGATTGGTGGGCCAATGTGAGGTAAGACATATTAGATGGCTGATTTTCATATTAAATTTCTGATTTTAATATTTTAATTTTATTGTCCAATGTTCCAACTTTTGAAGTTTCTAACATGTCAAATAACTTGTCAACTAATTATTTTGAACTTTTTGTTTGCATTTTGCAGATATATTTGCTCCTTTATCTCGCCCATTGTAGATGTCATTAGATATGCTGATACAGACTCTCCTAGTCTTGGAGAGATATATGAGACATTTGACACTATGCTTGGGAAGATCGGGCAAGTTATTTTGGTAAAGGACCCCACTTTGGATTTATATGAGCAACACATTAGGCCCATTGTGACGCGGAGGTGGAATACAATGAACACCCCGCTTCATATGGCTGCCTTTGCTCTAAATCCAAAATGGTATGCACCAAGGGATGGTAGGGTGCCTCCATGTGATGATCCTGAGGTTTTAGATGGGTTCACACGGGCCATTGAAAAGATTTATCCAGCTGAGCAAGCTTCAATACTTCGGTCACAATTTCTAGACTTTGCTAATCTTAATGGCCCAAACTTGAGCAAACCACAGGCGAGGTTGGATAGAGCTATATTAGCTCAAGGGAACCCTATTGGATGGTGGACCTATCATGGGAGAGATACACCGCAGTTGAAGATACTTGCCACTCGCCTTCTTGCACAGGTTGCTAGTTCCTCTGCTGCAGAGAGGAATTGGTCCACATATGGCTTTATCCACTCTGTCAAGAGGAATAGACTTACCTCTAGACGAGCAGAGAAGCTAGTGGCTGTTCATAGTGCTCTTCGGCTTCAGGATCGACAGACTCCAGAGTATCGACAGACTCCAGCTCTACGGTGGGATATTGATCCCGAGGATGCGGCTCAGATAGATGAGGAGGAGACAGCTGAGGGCTTGGTTGGGGTCCCATTGGCTGAGGAGGAGCATTACGGTGGCAGTGACTCAGAGGATGACTCTGATTTTGATGCAGTTATGAGAGATGATTAGGGGCAGAAGTGCTCTTTGTTTATTTTGTAAATTTGTATTCATTATTGACATATGATATTGTATTTTGATTTTCATAGCAAACTAAAACTTTAAAACTATATGGCAGCAATGTAGCCTTTGGGCATTTTGATATAAGTTTATAAATTATAACTTGGAGGTTGTTTCATGATTCGTGTATGTTAATTTTGAATGCGTATTGAGTATTGGCATAATGTTGAACACAAATGTTATATGTTAATGTTCTATAATGTGTATTATGCATGCCTTATTCATGTTATCTATTGAATATTTAAAATTTCCCTATATTTTTTAAATTTTCCCTATATTTTTATATAGTCGTCCCCTACCGTCCCTAATTTTGGCCTAAAAAATCGGAAACTTGGGGACTCGTCCCGCCGTCCCCTACCGTCCCCGTCCCGGAAACTTGGGGTAACCTTGCAATTTTGCTCATCAAACTTTTCCTGGTCTTTAACCACCATTGTGGGACAAGTAGCAGTGCCTAGAACAATCTGATCAAGACACTGATATTCGAAGATCGTCATCATTCGCTACTTCCAGGTATTATAGTTTCTGCCATTGAATCATTGATTGCCTTCCAACATTATGTTGGTCAAACTCACCATCTTTCACGCTTTCCAAAGCATGAAAAATGAGAAACACAGAAGAGGCTGAATGCACGGAACCCAAGACACAAATTCCAATGTATTGAAAATTGAGGCAATTTCAAGCACAAAATCCAAGGCAAACCCGGTTGCACAGATTACAAGGCACCCACAAAATTCTGATGACAACCCAAAATTCTTCACGAAAAACCTACAAAATCGTTATCAGAAAAAAATTCGGCTTCAAAACAAAGGATTTATTTAAAACCCTAGCCGATTTTTATTTAAAAGTTCTGAAAAAAATACACAAAACCGGTGCACAAACTTGGAGGCTTCAAAATCACGCCAAAAGAAAAACAAGAACTGGGAGGTCACACGAGCAAAAAAACGTGCTCAGGAAAGACAAAAAGTCGCGCCCAAGAAAAAAACGTCTAAGAATCGCGCCAGAGAATGGTGAAATCACATAAATTTTTCCTTCAGAAAGCGCGCCCAAAGGAAGCAGACAATTGCAACCAGGAAGCATGCAACAAACACACAAAGCAAATCGTGTGCAGACAGAATCACGTCAACGGCAGATGAAGCAAATCCTGGCTCACAAATCCCGTGCAGAAGGATCACAAACAAAAAACACACCAAAGATATTTGCGACAAAGGTCACAAAAATATGCCAATAATGACGCCTTCAAAGAAATCCCGAGAAGGAAAATGTCAGACCAAAAAACGAATCCCATTCAGAGAATGCGCGCAAGTAGAAGATTCATCAACCAGAAGGAAAATTGTGATTTTCAATAGAATATACATCTGAAAAAAAATCGCGACTTCCACAATCGAATCACAGAAAAAAATGGCGCTGAAAAAACTTTTCCCACTCACCGCTACCGGCTCGGATACCATGTTACAAATCAGATGGTAAAATATTTGATTGATATTTACAAATAAGAGATGAAATCTCTTTATAGTTTACAAAGGTTACAAAAATATTAAGTTTCTAAATAGAAACTGAAAGAGAACTGAAGCAACGTTCTCATCTAAATAAAAATACAATAAAATACATATTGACCATTAAATTAATAATCTAAATATCATTTTAATACTCCTTTGATTAATATCGACTCCATTCTAACGGCCAGATAGGCCTACAAGACGTGGTGATTATTAATACTCAATCAATTGATACTTTATATAGCCTATATTTTGAATTTTACGTGGTAGCTAATATTTATAAAGTCAGATTCCAAGTATGGTAAAATGAAAAATTGAAAATGTCTCAATTTATGACTCCATTCTTTGTCGACTGTGCAATGTCAGAGAAGACAAGAAAAGGCCATGGCTTCAATTCTATCAAAAATTTCGAGTTTCTTATGGTGAATGGTCATTTTCCTGGGTATCGTGCTATCTCCTATTGGTTGGTGCAGAGCGCAACGATTCCCTACTAAGCATAGACGTGTTTCTCTATTGTGCGGCTTCAGCAAAATTTCATGATTGCAATAGCATGAATTAAATACTGGAAGGCGTGAAATGACTCTACGAGTGTGGTTTTTACCAAATTAAGAAGCTATTTGAATTCAATAGGGGAGTCGGATTTTTGAAATTTCTGAGTGTGTTGAGCTGTGTTCATGTTTGAATGGCTTTAGCCTTGTCGGAACCTACAGCTATTTAAAAGATATCATATTTGTCAGATATTATTCTTTACATGAAGTCAATTTGGAACGTCTCTTTGATTATATGAATCTATCTTTTGTCATCTTCATTTTGTGTGGACTATGTAATAGGAGGTGTGATTTCATTTACATGAAGTCATAAATGCAAGAAAGAGAAGCGGTGATGATTTTAAGACCTTCCATAAGAGGGTATGCAAAAATATGAGCTTGTTTGATATTAAGACCTATCAAAATGAAGATGAGGTATGAAGTATGTTGCATATGATTACAATGACCTTCCTTATATAGGCAAGATGAAGAGTAGGATTGAACATGATTGTTACATGTGTCTTAATCCTATGACATGAGATAACTAACAACCTAACTACCTAGGAATCATGCATTAAAAGCTAATAATATAAGTTCTAAAAAAGCCAACTAAGACTTCTAGAATTAATCTTATATCTCAAGTAAACTTAACATGTGAATAAGTTCCCTAAGTCCCTAGTGAGATTAATTACTAGGTACAAGACATATATTCACACCAACTCCCCGCTCACCCCGCCCCCCTTAAGTGCAACTTAGGGAGAAGATTATTATGCAAATGATGCAAATATGGGTCCCAGCTACAAGGCCATTTTAGATACCCATGGACAAATGCAAATGCAATCTCTCACAAACGAAGAAAAGGAGAAAACCCAGTGGGACAAAACTCCTCTCCAAAGAAATAAAAGAAACAACCAAATGATGAAAGATGGAGGACTCCATGATACCCCCCAAGTACACCATCGATCACATAGATACATTACAATCAATAACCCTCGCACAAGAGGGAAACAAAGAGACTATGAAGAGGCACAAGACAGTCTGAAACAGGATCATCTGGGAATGGTTGAGTATCAAGATCTCCATATATCTCCCAAATTTTAGTCCAAAGAGCATGAGGACACTCAAAATAAACAATAGTATTCAAAATGTCATCATCAACATGCATAGCAATAACTCCTAAGACATGATCCCTTTTGCAATTCCAAGCAAATTTCTTATTAGTTGTACCAAGAGGGGGAACAAGATTATACAAATGTGGCAACAAATGAAGCCATCGGAGATGTTTTATGATGCCATCTCTCCATTGTTTATAGTTTCCCCTTTTCAACATAATCAATGAGGAATGAAATGAAAAAACCCATAATGAACTATGATAGATCTCCAAAATTACAAAAACATTTAACCTTCAACAACAATTAGAAACCCCCAAGTTATGAGCTTGGAGGTCCAAAGGGGAGATCTGAGTTCAATTGCCAATAAAATGTACTTGCAACAAAATCTGGCAAAATGACCTACATCACTACGAAGTACGCGAAACCAGCGTCTCGTCGATATCTCATTTGTAGAATTTCAATATCTAGGCGAAAAGTTATGGCAAAATGAAAAAAAAAACAATTGTCTGAATTTTGAGGCACTTTACAAGCTGATTGGGGGCAAAAGTTTGACCCCAAGACGTTGGCCCTCAACGACCAATGTGACCAGTGCTCTGCAGGGCAACAAAAGAGCCGCCACAGGTGTCACAAGCTGGTGGCAAGTGCTCGCGCCACCAACAGAGGTTTAAGTGCCCGACGCTTCCAAAAAACCACGCACAAGGGCTACCAAGGAACCACAAGCGGGCTGATTGCAAAGTACGCGCTGGCGAGAGTAAAGTTAGCGTTGACGAAAGGCAAGGAATGAGGGGTCAACAAGAATGTGACAGTTGCAGAAAAAGCCAACAAAAATCACAAGTACGATAGGGACAAACCTTGTACAATACAATAAATGCCCCCCTTAGAAAATTTTTAGCCCAAAACCATTTTTTTAATAAAATTTGTAGCCTGAACAATATAAAATGTGCTCAATAATAATATTTAGCCCAACGAAAATTAAATCAATGCAGAGAATTATTGTGAAATAATATTTTTTGAAAAAATCGTATCGTACCCAAGGGGTCGTTCAACCTTCTCGAGTAAAAAAAATTGCCTCAAAAATAGTTGATGCCAAATATAGGCGTATTTTATATCAAACTTCATCGCTTGAGGCCTTCTAAAGATGATGGCGAGGTCTGTTTGGGTTGAAAAAACTCCAAAAGCTCTGCTACCTCCAGATCTTGTAATTCTTCAAACCATCATAACTTTGGCAAAAATATCAGATTTAGGCAAAACAAAAGTTGATCTTGACTTTCTCAACTACCCTGAACTCGAAACTGAGCTTAGATATCCTCCAACACGAGCCAAAAGTGACCTGCCAAGAAAACCCACACAGACAAACCCTCAAAATCTGGTATTTTTTTCAAGATTTTTCTAATTCTCAAGTTCACCATATGGTGCAAGGGAAGAGCATACTCAAACTTACTAAAAATAACCTAGATCTCTAACTAGCAATAACTCAACCCTCAGATTTGAGAAGGGTTTTGCAAAGCTTGGCTCTGATACCACATAAGAGCTAAAGATTAGCTCAATACCCAAGACCACCTACAAAAACAATGAAAACCTTTCACAAGAGGGTATGCAAGAATATGAGCATGCTTGATATTAAGACCTATCAAAATGATGATGAGGTATGAAGTATGTTGCATATGAGTACAATGACTTTCCTTATATAGGTAAGGTGAGGAATAAGATTGAACATGATTGTGACGTGTCTTAATCCTATGACATGAGATAACTAACAACTTAACTACCTAGGAATCATGCATTAAAAGCTAATAAGATAAGTTTTTAGAAAAGCCAACTAAGACTTGTAGAAAGAATCTTATATCCTAAGTAAACTTAACATGTGAATAAGTCCCCTAAGTCTCTAGTGAGATAAATTACAAGGTACAAGACATCTATTCACACCAACAACCATCTCCCTTTACTGACAAAGCATCAATTTGCACTGATACTGGTGTAAAACTTTTGTTGTTGGTGCAAAAGAAGCCCCTGAATAGCAAAATTAGAAGCTCCTAAAGTGAAACAAACACAATCCCTGATGATCATGTACAAATAGCCCACAGTACAAATTTGACAAATGTTGGACTAATAAAATTTTAAGAACAGTTCGAGAAAATACAATCACCGATTGAGGGCGAAAATCCCTTACTATTTGCAGCAGGAAGTAAAAAAATCAGTTTTCAATGTTTGAAATTTTGTTTTATATGAGGGGAAAATTGCTTATCTTTGTCCCCTTTTGTTTTGTTTTTTTGTCTAATATTTTAATGTCAAGTTTTTCATTTTTGAAGAAAATGCATCCTATATTTCATTAAAAAATTGGAAGTTTTACATATCAGTTCAAAGGTAGAGTTTTAAAGATATCCTTTCTTATAAGGAAAGTAAGTTGTTGGGCCTAAGCCTCAACAGGAATAGAATCAAAGCCAAATTTTATTTGAAAGCCTTCAATTCCCATAGACTAAGTGGGATTGGTGTCCTCAAGCAAAGTTGCCTTAAACCTAGACCTCCATTAGAAAGCAGTAGCAAATGGCCAAACAGTTTGACAGGAAATTTTGCAGCTATCTCTACTCAACCAAGAATCTACTAAAAGAAAACTTTACCAAGAAAGAGGAACAATTAAAAGAAACTGGAAGCTAGCCTGAAACCATTTTCAAAAGCTCCTACTAGTAGGAAATTTCGAAGAGATGTAGTCAATCAACTTATCTCCCCCACAAGTAACACAAGAAGAGTCAAATAGACCAACCTTGATGAAGTCTAATTACAACAAGTAAACCTTGACTCATCAAGAAATGTCTCAAAACTATGTTTGAAAGTAGTTCTTGTTTTCTAAACGGACCAATAACATCTTTGTCATCTTGTTTCAGGATCCTTGAGTTCACATTGCTTGTTCTGGCGAGAAGCAATAGTTGTAATGCATCTCACTTGATTATACATGTGCTTTGCTTCATAATTATTAGTGTTCTTCCTGCCATTCCTTCCAATCACTCTAATTGGGTCCCAATCCTTGAAGCTACAACCTGAAAATGGAAACTTTCTATTTATCATTCTTAAAGGCTCCTAAAAATCAGGTTTATCTCACATGCTTGGTTAAGATTGCACCAAGTGTGCCACTGATGTTAACCTGTGTTCCTTAGATTGTGCAAACAAAACAATCAGTGTTCCACGGGCCTGGGGGACGGGGAAACGGGGGGACAGGGAAACGCGTTTCGGAGATGGGGGGACAAAGGGCCTTAGTTTGGGGACGGCAGGGAGACGGCAGGGGGACGGCGGCGGGGGGGTGGCGGGGGGGTGGCGCTGATATAGTTATACATATACTTATAGTACTTGAAAAACTAGTTTTGAAAAGATGTATAATAGTATAGCAGTATAAGAATTACATTTCAAATGAAACTATAGGAAATTAGTAAATTTATAACATGGCAAAATTTGAAATACTAAATCTAAATACGAAGATATTTGAATTGTCAAATTGGAGATTTCTATTATATCGCCAAAGGCCCAAATATGAATAACATTGATGATATGACAAAGTCTATAAAGATGATTAATTGATTACATGATTCATCATTAGTTCATTACAATAAGTAGCATTACAAAATGAAAACTGAAAAGACAAAATGCCAAAATGTCGAAACTCAAAATGTAGTGAATGGAGGCCTCTAATCATCTCCAAACTCCCCATCACTGGAACTGCTAGACTCCACATGGTCAAGATCCCTCAAGCTCACACCAACCAGCCCTGCATCTGAAGTGGTAGGATCATCCTCATCAATCTGTGAAGGCTCCTCTGGCTAGGCGTTTCCCAGTCTCCCGAGAAACTCCTAGACGTCTCCCCATAGAATTTGTTTTATGCGTCCATAGACGCGTCTCAACACGGGAGACGGCTAGGCGTTTCCCAGTCTCCCGAGAAACTCCTAGACGTCTCCCCAGGAGACTTGGAGACGTCTCCACGTCTCCAAGGAAACTTGGAGACGTGGAGACGTCTCCCCGTCTCCGGCGGCGCTTTGGTGGCGGTGGCGGGACGGCGGGGGACCAAGTACCCGTCCCCCCGTCCCCAGGACGTCCCCGTTTCCGAAACGGGTCACATTTTGGGGGGAAACGCGTCCCCGTGGTTCACTGAAAACAATCCTTTCCTTGTCAACCTCTTACCTATAAAGAAAGCATAATGACAAGGCAACCACATTAAACCTGCAAAGTCTATATAGGTTGTGTGGCTGGATCCCAAGCATTGCATGGCCCCTCATGCTACAATTTAAGGATTTTAGAAACAAGTTTCCACACATCTTATATTTGCTTGAGTCGTGTTGATCTGATAAGTATAAGGCATTGTGTTGTGCCCAAAATCAAAATTTTTGCTTCCAAGGCATTTTTGTAAAAGATGGTTGAAATCTTGTAAAAATCAAAAGTCAAAATTTCTAAAAATAGAAATTATATTTTTTTAGAATTTCTAAAAATAGACTTCAATTAAGGTTTTTTGGGTTTGTTGTCATATGGATAATAGCAAAATTTTCTAAAAATAAAAATTAAATCTTTGCATGGAAGGTCCAAACTAATTTTGATTGGTCGAAAGTACTTCCTGAGCAGGCTAGTCCAGTCAGAATCATCAAATCATCAGTATTACTCTAGTGGGTCTATTCTGCTTTTTCGGAAGGAAAAGCATATGCCCAAAGGTCATCAATGGAGGATGGCGAACTGCCAGGTGTTAGAGTCAAGGTATCAAACGCTGCACAGATCAATCAACAGTGAAATATGCTCAAGAAACGGTCAATGGAGGGGAATCTAAAAATAGCAAAATTTGTGAAAATAAAACTATCTAGAGAACCCAGGCACCTTAATTCAAGGAGGGTGCCTGGAATTCAGTGCCTTAGCCATTTTTCAACTCCCAACAATCGATGCGCGGTCAACAGTCAATGCAATTGGCGAACACGAAGCGGAAGACAAAGAGCGAGGTGAAAATTGAAAATTGTCAAAAAAAATTCTAAGGCTAGCAAAGCCAGGCACCTCATTTCAAGTTGGGTGCCCAAGTCCTCATGCCTTAGAAAATTTTTGGTTTCCGTCATACATGTTTCAAAATAGGTCTTCACACATGCATTTTTTTTTGCCGTAAAGAAGTGGAATTTCCGTTGGAGGAGCAAACGAAGTCAAATTTTCACATGCATAGTTTCTATCTTCATGCATTGACTCTAAATTTAGGGTTTTTGCAAGTAAAGTGCTTGTTTCACCTCCAAAATTTCTTTAAGAAAGCTTCGGGTGTTCATTCTTCATTATTTTACAGGTTGACATCCAGAAAAAGAGAGCTACAATTTTCTTCGCATCAAGATTTGAAGGATCAAACGAAGTGCTCTTTTAGTGTTCTTCGTGGTTTCAGAATTGGGAAGCACAGAGACACATTTTCTCATGATCTATTTTTCTAGGGCGTCACATTTCAGAAACAGGTGGTCAGATTTTTTAGTTTTCATTGATCTGGGTCCCACTTGCTTTCCACTCCTCTTGAAGATTGGAAAATTTTAAAACTTGCTTTTACAGATCCACTTTTTTACAGAATCATGCTTGTTCAAGAAAATCAAAGTTTTTCCAAAATTCATCGATCTAGGTCTCTTCAAAACGACATTGTCTACAAAACCCAGACCTCATCTTTTTTCAAAAAAAGTCATCTAAAAATAGAAAAATCAGCAATATATTTTAAGAATTTGGTGCAAAACTTTTCTAGACATAGGCATGTTTATAGTCAAAATTCAAGATTTTCATCATACAATACTCTTCCATTGAAAATCAAGAAACAGAGGAATGCCAGAGAATGGTCACGAGGTAAAAAGGAAAAGATATGCTGAAGCAAGAGGATATATTTATAAAAGGTCATCACTCCAATTACAGAGCCGCCAAAATTATCAATGAGTGAGTCACCTATTGGGGCAGCGATGTTTTCTAAGAATAGAACTCAAAAAGTAGCAGTTAACTTGATTCCTTTTCCAAGTTAAACTAGTTGTTTTCTTTCATGCATATCTATTCTTTGGAAACATCAAAAGAAGTTGGAGCTTTTATTGCTTTTTAATCAGTTAACTAATGATTAGTTGTCAGTTATCTTCTGTTTAGTCTTAGAAATAAAGCTTGCATGTTTGCAAGTCAAGTTGTTAAAAACAAGGAGATTTTAGGGTTCCCTACTCCTTTGTTTGTGTATAAATAAGGGCAACCTTGCCCATTATTTGGTTAACCGTTATTGTGATAACAAATTGCTGAGCCTATTTTGCTTGCAACTTTGTTATTCGGTGTTTGTTCACTTTTGTTTCATGTAATCTGTTTTGATCGCATATTGTAAGCCTACTTTCCTATAATCTACTGTCCCTGAAGTGTAATTGCTGTTAGAAATTGAAGAAGGAAGTCTTATGCCTATTTTGCTCCGATCTACTGTCTGAATCCATTTCAATACTTTGTCTTATGTTTTGCTTTCGTAATCTTTATTTCAGCTTACATCTAATAAGTACAATGAGTCTTTGGGTGTGTTATGAAAGCAAGTTTATTTAAGCTTTTGTGTCAAATCAATCATTCCTTGTTTACTTTTAACTCTCAAGCTCTGAATTTACTTGAGTTATTAGAACCGTCATTAGTTTAGGTTTAGTTGTAGTTGAAATTCCGAAACCGGAGAAAACCTCAACTACAACGCAAAGAGTTTTATAACCTTGTGCTCTTAAGCTGAGAATAAAAAGATTGGCAATTAGTTTAGCATTTCTTTTAAGCATCATCAGCAAAGAGGGGAGCTTCCCCTCCTAATTTGAAGAGCAGTCTAACTGTGCATAGCTGTCCGTTTCTTAATCCGCATTCCAAAGGTGCGAATTGAAATGTCAATACATTGGCATTGCCCATAAATTATAATATCACAAATATGGAACAGCATCTTGGTAACCTTCACATGATGAGTCTTTATCACTTTTTGGCACAAGAATCTTCCATGGAGCTTCACCCTCTACAATTCTGACAATCCAATTCCGTGCCGGGGCCATTCCTCATGCTCTAATGTCGGGTTGCCTAGTGCCTCATTATTTCTCTGTCAAGTGCACTCATCCCAGGTCACCATAGCTGACCCTTTTAACCACCCGTGTTCGACCTAAACAAATTTCCTAAGAACCTTTTCTAGTATTTTATAAGCTAATTGGAAGAGGAAATGACCAGAGTAGTAGCAATATATTTACCTTCTGCTAAGATTCTAGCAATCATAACTTTTCAGGCAACCCAGGGATCAAGAATATTCACAAATTGCAGCTTCCTCTTACATCTATCCATTATCCAATGCCATAGATTAGCTATTGTGGACTGAATACCAGAGGAGACACCTAAATAGAATATAATTCCACTTGCCTTTATGAGTATCCAGTTATGATTTAACCTAACTGGAGTGAGTGAAGTTAAAATTAAGAAGTTGGCTATGTCCTGGCAGCAAAATACCTCTTATTTTATCCCCCGAGTCTGGCTGTCTCCAAGAGATGGCACATCAGCAGCAATCACATGTAAATAAAGAGGATAACAGCAACCCTGGCAGATAGACCCTTGTAAATGGATACACCAAAAGATTTACCATTGACATTAAGAAGTTGGTTACATGCTAACAGCAAAATGCCTCTTATTTGTCCTTCAAGTCTGGCTGCCTTCAAGAGATAACTAAGTACATCAAAGGCAATTACATATTGATATAATTAAAGAAGATGACAGCAACCCAGGCAGATAGACCTTTTTAAATGGATACACCAAAAGATTTCCCATTGCCATTGATTCTTGTAGCCTGTGGAAAGAGAATCACTACTGCATTCCCAATTTCAGCCAATCCAACATATTCCAAATGCAGTTCCGCTCAGTTCTTTCAAGATTTACCATAATTTATATTAAAAAAAAAATTTAAGCCTTTTGGATGGATTCATATGTCATTCTTCCCTCTGATTTAATGTCAGTTATAAATTTCTTATTTCAGGGTGCAGCCGGTGCCCATATACACACACCTTGTATAGTTGCATCATACAAATGCCTCATCAAGACAGGTGCATCTCTGAGTAAAAGCTAATGATTTAAAAAATAAGGGATAAAAAAGAAACTACAAAAGAACAGATAACGTGCAGAAATATAGAAAACACAATAGATGGAAATGCTGCACATCAGCAAATCAGTTCTAGTAATGAAATCATAATGACATACCTCCTTGAAAACTTGCCTGAGAGCAAGAAGTTTCCCTTCCTCACTTCCAACAAACAGTAATTTTTGCTGTATCAACTGTGAAGCTGAATTTCTGGAATTTTACATAGAGCATAGATCAACAAATGGAAATAGTGCATAATGCAAAGAATCGTATTTGATCCTTCAGATGTTAAATGCTTATAACTGATTTACTGTGATGTCATGAAATCTTATAAAGACCAAACATTAGGAAAGTGCAGAAGAGGAAATATTGAGCATTGAATAATGATAGCTCACTTTCTACCAACAAGTATTCGAATTGGATCATGCATAATGGTTCGAGCAAGCTCCTCAACAGAATCAGGTAAAGTAGCACTGAATAACGAGCGGACAACTGAAGGACTTGAACAAGCATTTACTACTGAATCAATTTGTTCAACAAAGCCAAGTTCAAACAACTTATCTGACTCATCAAGAATAAGATATTGAACACTGCATCAAGAGAATTGGAAACACAATCAGTGATTATTTGGATAAAAATACTTTCAAAATTGTACATTTCCTTACATCACCAGCAAATTAATCTACTTGGTATGGTTTCACCCATAGCAGCATAAATCATTTGGGGAAAAAATCGGCAAACCAAAAAATCAAGATTTTTTGAAAAATCGTGAAAAAATCGGGAAAAAATCGGATTTGAAAAAAAATGTAAAGGAATGTAGAAAAATAGACAAAACCTATGTTTTCTAAAAACTCAAGGTCATTTCCATAGCATAGAGATATAGAGAGCAAATAAAACAGAGATTTTAAATAGAAAATAGATATTTTTTGTATATATTCATATCGCTGATTACATTGCATTGCACAAAATATACTTCTCAGTTCTCATAAATAAAAGTAGATGTTGACATATGACAAAATGTCAATTACAATAGTGTGTAACTTTGTACAAAGTCAACCTCTAATCTAAGTACAAAGTGACAAAAATAAAATGTAGCCAATGACAACAACGCTAGAGGGTAGCAGGTCTTGATGATGAAGCTCCTACTCCAGTGCTTCTAACCAAATCCTCATATATTTGACCAGGCAGTCCAGCCTCCTCTAGTATATCGATATCCTCAGATGCAAGAGAATATTCGTCAGCAGCAATCCATTCATTATCTAGATCAATCTCATCAAGGTCAATTGGGTCATCATCCTCAACAGTACCTGTTGCAGCCCATGTAGGAATTAGTCTTGGCCTTACAAGTGAAAAAGATAATGAATACAATTTCAACTAACTACAAGTATATTGAAAGTCTAACCTTGAGCTTTCTTCAGCTTCAAGCGGAGGTTGTGGTGAACAAACACCAAGTCGCTCATTCGTTGTTGTGTTAGCCGGTTGCGTTTCTTGGAGTGTATGTGTTCAAAAACACTCCAATTACGCTCACAAGCAGATGAACTACATGGCTGGCTCAAAATGCGTCTCGCCATCCATCTAAGGTTTTTGGTTTCATGACCAAAATAATCCCACCATTGTGCTGCAAAAACACATTACATGGAGATGATATCATGTAAGAATATCTTAAAATAATCATCGTGTCCACAAAATAGAGACTATCACAGGTTTATAGAGTCTACATGGTAGCAAGGTATTCCTGCCTTCGATGGCGGCTATAGATGAGAGAAAACCCCTTGCTTGCTTGTACGTTGCTAACTCTCCCATAGCTCCCTGTAATTGTTCTCTGGAAAACATTTTTTCCATGCACATGAACAAGCCCTGTGTTACCTCACCATCATCATTTCTAAATGAAGAGTCATAGAACAAACTTGGATTAAGATAATATCCTACAGCATGGAGAGGAGAATGCATCTGTTGATCCCATCTTCTATCAATTATGTCCCATAACGGCATATAAGTGTCCCTGTCATTTTGCATCCTACCCCTCATCACCTCCTTGGCCCTATCCATGGCCTCATACAAATAACCCATGGGGGATTTATCCCCATCCACTAGTCTTAAGACTTTTACTAGAGGCTCTGAAAACTCTACAACTTGTTCAGCTGCATCCCAAAAACTAGAAGAGTACATATAGCCTACCACTGCTATGCCTTCTACTAGATTTGCGAAGCTAGACTCCTCCCACTCATTTGAAACAAACATTCGTTTCAAATTCATTTTTTGTTGGCATAGAGTCTGTAGTGCTAGGAAATGTGTTGCAAATCTTGTCACCCCTGGGCGAACTAGCTCCTTGCCCTCTGTGAAAGTACGCATCATGCACAAAACCCTCGTGTGATTATAAATGAATTTTGTAACTTTGCGGGCCTTTTGCAATACCTCCTTAACCCATTCAAGTTTTCCAATGTCCTCAAGGGTTAGATCAAGGCAATGTGCTGCGCATGGGGTAAAAAATATAGACGGGTATTTGTCTGTCAAGAGTCTACCAGCAGCTACACAAGTTGCAGCATTGTCTGTAATAAATTGAACCACATTTTGTGGCCCAACTTCTCTTACCACATGATCATACATCTCAAACAATGCAACTGCAGATTTGATAGTATCCGATGCATCCAGGGATTTCAGAAATATAGTGCCAATCTCACAAGAGACAAGGAAGTTGATGAGGGTTCGATTCCTTCTGTCTGTCCATCCATCTGACATTATGGTGCAACCAGTATTTGCCCACTCTATTTTATGCTCCGTAACAACATCTTTAACATCCCGTACTGCATCATTGAGCATACTAACCCTCAAGCTCTCGTAAGATGGGGCTTTGAACCCAGGACCCGCACTTGCAATAGCATCCACCATACCTTGCCAATATGGCGATCTAGCAACATGAAATGGCAAGCTAGAGTAGTACCAAAAGTTTCCAATCGCCTTCCTTGCTTGTTCATGGACATTCTTCCTCCATCCTGTACTCTCCAAAGTGGTTTGTGATCCTGGTGTAGTACGAGGTGCAAAGAAAGCATTAATGTTTCCTCCACCTGTGTTTGGGCCACGCGCTGTAGAAGAAGGTGTTGACCCTGATTCCCTCAAAAACTCATTTGCATCATCATCCTGACTCTGATTCCCTCTACTATTTGTAGAAATAGAACCTATTTCAACCCCGGTTCTTGCCTTTTTTGCTTTGTTCTCAGGAATCGCATGAAGAGCCTATAGTGCCTGGTGTGTGACATCTGCAGGGCATCCAAGACAAGGATTGCTGTTATTCCCTGGCTCTTTTGCCAAGTGCCATTTGAAACGATAAATGCCCCCATTGATATCAGTTTTACACCAATTGCATTTAACCTTTGTTGTACCTGAAACTGAAGTACAATGTCTCCATGCAAAGTCTTTTTGGCGTGGCATTATGATCAAATCTGCAATAAACTTTTTAATTCAGCAAGCAAATGATGTGCATCTTCACAAGTTAATTTACAAGCTTTACATCAAGGTGTTAGTTAATGAACTCTCCTCTTAATCTCTTACTATTGAGTCTGAAAAAAAAAAGAACCAAGTATACTTTTTGATGCTGTTTCTTGTACCAAGAATGGTGTCTGGGTTTTGTAACAGTAATTGATATATCCAAATATTTAGGAGGCATGTATGTGAAGGGATCGTATGCAAAGAAATCATAGGGATCATATGCAAAGAAATCATCACTAACAATTATAATATATTGAACTTTTATTTTCAGATTAAAAATAAAACTAGTAATTGCTGCTGTGCAAAATGAAGTTAGCCTGAAGCACTTAAAGATCAAAATAACTTTTTCAAATGTTTTAAAACCTAAACAGATAAAAAAGTTCAATTCCTTAGCGTGTTATTTAACTTGTAAAAATCTGAGTGAATTTCTCTAAATGTATTGTAGATTTTTTAAAATTTTCATTTTATATCTATGATTCTATATTTATTACTTGTGTTTTATCAGTAAACTGTAAAAAGACTTAAATTATATAATATTTACATATATTATTTAATAAATTTATTTAATTATATAATACTATATTTCAGAAAATATTATTTAATAAATTTATTTAATTATATAATATATTATATTTATGAAAATTGTTACAAATTAATAAATAACAGTAAAAAACAAAGTTCATTTTAATCTATCTGATTAAATATTATATTTAATATTATTAATATTTTAATATGATTAAATATTTTAATATGAGTAATATTTTAATATGATTAAATATTTTAATATGAGTAATATTTTAATATGATTAAATATTATATTTAATATATTTAATATTATTAATTTCTTAAATGTAAAATTGTAAATATTTACAGAAGAAAAATAAATAAATACACAGTTCGAAATGGTCGCCTACCTGGTCTGGTTGCGTCTTCACCGTCTGGTCGCGTCTTCACAGTCAGCGGCAAAGAAGGCGTTCAGAACTCGGAGCCAAACCTTCAGTCGCAGCAGTTCGCGTGTCAAAGTCACAAGGCATGAAGAAAATCAATTGGCAATGCTTATTTATGCAAAAAATCACGTTTTTTAGGGTTTTTTTTCGCGCTTTTTAGGATTCGCGATTTTTTGACGTTTTTTTCCCGATTTTTTCGCGATTTAAACCTGATTTAAACGCGATTTTCAACGATTTTTAGTGCGGTCAACGGAACCGAAAAAATCGGGAACACTGACGATTTTTTAAAAATCGCGATTTCTGCGATTTTTTGCAGATTTATGCTTCTATCGTTTCACCAATAAGTCAAAGACTCCACAAACACAGCTAAAATGAAATCTGGCATTGAAGACAATACAAAAAGCATTTAAGTCCAAAGGTCAGAATAGCAACTGTGGAAAATCAGGTTCCTCTTTGCTAATTTAAAAAGAATGGTAAGGTCATAAGAACCACAGTAATTAATAGATAATATCAGAGAGCTAAAATAGTGCCTAGGAAAATTGTGGTCCATACAAGTTCATCTAAGAGCCAAATACCTGCATGATCCATAGTTGCAAGACTCGCCAAAAACTCGGCGAGTTTACAAAAACTCGTGAGTTTTTTTGGCTGGCGAGTTTTCTAGGCAATTGTATGCCGAAAAAACTCGCCGTACTTTCTGGAAAAACTCGTCGTACTTTTGGCGAGTTTTTCCAAAAAGTACGGACAGTTTTTGAAAAAAACTCGCGCGATCTGGAAAATGCCCAAGTAGCCAGCTAAAAAGGCATTTTGAGTTATTTTTTTCATTCATTTGTGTGCTCTGCTTCAGAAAAACACTAAAATGATGTGTTCCATGAAGGTTTGTGTGGCTTTGATGGTCTTAATTTGTGTTTCATTGTTAATGCAAAATGATGTACACCATGAAGGTTTGTGTGGTTTTGGAGGTCTTAATTTGGGCTTGGCGGCGGGGGCTCCGCCCCTCAACCCCGCCCTGTATCGCGACAGGGAGCGCGCCCAGGGCACTGCCCCGGGACCCCGCGAGGGGCGCTGCCCCTTGATCCCACTGGGGGCGTTGCCCCCAGACCCCCACAAGGGGCACTGCCCCCAAACCCCCGCAAGGGGCACTGCCCCTTGACCCCACTAAGGGCGCTATCCCTCAAACCCATTGGGGGCATTGCCCACAAACTCCCATTGAATTCATTTGATTTTCTAGGTACTCTCCACTAGTTACCTTCAATTTTACAAAAACAATTTGCTATTTTCATTTTGTTTCAGACTATCGGTATCAGTGTATTGAGCATTCCCAAACCCATTAGGGGCATTGCCCACAAACTCCCATTGAATTCATTTGATTTTCTATGTACTCTCCACTAGTTACCTTCAATTTTACAAAAACAATTTGCTATTTTCATTTTGTTTCAGACTATCAGTATCAGTGTATTGAGCATTCCACATGAGGATGCGATTTTGTATCTAATTTTCTTTCAAATCAATCAAATATAACTAGACTCAGCTTGTTTCTTCTATGTACTCATTTTATTGACTCATTGGATGCATCTTATCATTGAATTTTGCAAAAAAAATGCATTTATAATGAAGTTTAAGCAATTTTTTAAGTTGCCGAGTTTTTTGCCGAGTTTTTGCTGTACCATATTTTCTGGGCTTGGCGAGTTTTTGCAATTGGCGAGTTTTTCAACTATGCCTGCATCTACATTACAATTGCTCTTTAATGGATCCTTATTCTACATTCAATATCACAATGAATTAAACTAAAAAGTAGTCAACAAAGGCAACATTGAGAAGCTACTAAGGAAATAATTTACAACAATTTACCACAGGAACACACTATTAGAGTTGCAGGATAAGCTGTAGCACTATTACATTTTATGATGCTGCTATAAATACTAACAAGCTTCATTTAGGCATAGCAATTTGCCTATTATTAAGCAAACTCAAATAGCTAGTTTGACTAACTTTTCTAACTTTATATTATTTAATATCCCATCTTAACTCATACTACATACAGTACCAAGTGTATCTCTAAGTATGAAAAAATTGTCTCTTTCAATAAGTTTAGTTATTACATCAGCAACCTGGTCCACTGCAGGACAATAATAAAGAAAATATCTTCATTATTGACCAACTAATGGATATGATTGAAGAAGCATCAATATGCCTGGTTTTGACATGATAGACTAGATTCTTCACCATCTTGAGCACTCCTTGGTTGTCCAATAAAAGTGAGATTGGTCTAGTTTGGTCAAGTTGGAGATCAACCAATATCCTTCATAACCACACTGCCTTGCAACCTGTACAGACAGCTGCCTAAATTTTCTTCGATGGAAGATAAAGCAACAGTATGTTGCAGCTTGTTCTACCAAGAAATTACTCCTGAGCCAAGAGTAAAAACAACCCTAATGTGGACTTCCTAGGATCAACTTATCCAGCCCAATCAGGATCACAATATAAAGTTGTAGATCGATGGAAAATTTTGCCAAAGTGGAGGGTTGCTTTGGCATATCGAAGAACTTGTTATACAGCTTGTCAATGTTATTATTGTGGCTTGGATATGAATTGCGAAAGACATCTCACTGCAAAACATAAGTTCAATGCAATAGTAGTAAGATAAATATAAAATTGCCCAGCAACTGCCAATATATTGATTTATTGACAAGTGGTGAATTAGTGTGAGGTGGGAGTTTAATCCCAACTTCCATAGGTGGAGAGGTGGTGCCATACAAAATCACCTCACTGTACAAGATGTAATATAAGACCCCCAAATTTTTTTCTCTGATTTGTTCCCTGTTGCTGATTGCTGTTTGTAATGTTTTCTTGGATGTTTTTTTTGCATTTGCATGTGAAGGGTTTACATTGCATGTTTGATTTTTAACATTGTGCATAAACAGTAAAAATTAAAAGGAGCATAAAGGAACTGAAATTAACACTTGCAGAAGCTAGATTTTTTCTGATTTCAACTATTAATATTCCAGTCATACAAATGGCTGTAAAATCAGAATTTAAACTTTAAACCAGACCTGGAAAAAGAGTTCCAACAGCAAACTGGAGGCTTCCCTTGTAAGTATGTCTAGACCCAAATTGCAAGAAGATGATACCCAGCTGTATAGTCTTTTTTTGCAAGCAAAAGGGTACTAGAAAATTATGCTAAAACCTCCCTTTTATCCCACACACCCTGTGCACAGCTCCCAAGAAGGCCGTACCATTCAAGGAGGACTTTGCTCTAGAAAATCAGATTCTTCACCAAAAAATCTGCAACCAGCTTTGAAAGGGGCGCCCTAGATAGGAGAAATGTTATCTTCAATACCCATCTTGATATCTGCAATCCTTTCTGACTTGTGAACAAAAACGTGGTTCCCAGGAACAACAAGAAACCCCAGGAAAAAACCAAAAATTCACTCCAAACTGAAGAATAAAATCACACCACACCAAAACATCAATCATAAACCAAAATCCCTACTGCAAACCATTCAAAAGTACTGAAATATCTTCATCTTTGCAAGCCCAGATGTGTTCTCTGACTGAAAACACCCAACACTAGCCTAAGCAAGATCTTTCACCGTCAGGGCTAGTCTTAGAACTAAGGGGTATCGTCCTCAACTCTGTCTACAAACCTCTGGCTTCAAACCAGCAGCATGTCTCCACAAACAATCTCCAGCATAAGTTCAAAAATGAGGCTCCAAGAGTATTTTATATTCTTTCTTTGAGTTGGGAGCCCAAAGCCCTAAACCCACGCCATGTATTGAAGCTTGTTTTAAAATTGATTTTTAAATATTTCATACTCCGAGGTGGGACACCCAAGGGAGGATATAAATATTTTAACTTTTAAAAACAACATAAGTGATAAGACTAGGCACCTTGGTCACTTTTATAAAGTCCCCTTAACCCCCTTTTTTAATTTTATAACATAAAGTCGCCGCCTTATTTACTTTCGTGTATAAGCTTTCATTCCCACCTTTGGTGGAAGAGACAGGCCTCGCCGTCTTTACTTTCTGTACCACATATCTCATCTGCTAATCACTTGAGACGTTAATTCACTCCTGCTGAAATACGTGGTCGAGTTGCATAATCTACATTTCCAGCATTGTACTTTCATTCAGTTTGTTACTAATGATCCTCGGCGCCATATGATATCACCTCACCCATCTTGGGTCTTGAGTGAACATTCTTGGCATAGGGTTACTTTCATCAACTGATTTGAATATGTTAACGCTGACGAGTGCCATTGTTGAAGTGCTGCTCTGAAAAAAATTTAAAAATATAAGGGGATCATTTCAGTGGTATCAGAGCCAAGATCATGCCATCCTATGGAAAAGTCAAAACAGATTCTAGTTTGGCTCCTTGTGGTTTCCAAAAATTGGCACAAATTCTTTAAGTTTTGAGAAACCGAGTTTGTCAGATACCCTATGGGAAGATTTGAGTTCAATTTAGAAGTTGGTAGTTAGGCATGGCTAATGATGAAGAGATGGATCTGGCAGAGACACTTTATATGGCAAGGAAAAGACTTGAAAAAAAAAATTAGCCAAGGGAAAATGAAGAGAACAATCTTCATTTGTTGGAACAATGTTTGAGATAGGTTTAGCAAACCCCTTTTGAGACAATGCAGTTGGCATTAGCACCTGTAGTGACCTTTTTGAGTCAGCCTTATTGGTTGAGGCATCCTGATGAAGAAACCAAGCTACTAATTACTTCTTACTTCATGGAAGTGATAAGAATTGAGGTACCTCAATTGCCCCATGATGAAGAAACCACAAAGATCATTTTAAATATGATAGTGGAGAGTTTTCAAGATTTGGATGAAACTGGAAATAATTTGTTTCCAAGAAAGGCTACTATATTAAAGACATTTTTAGAAATTAGAGCTTGCATCCTTTTGATAGATTTGGAGATGCAAAATCAGATTTACCATTTGTTTTATTATCTCTTCACCTCGACTTGGAGTGAGCAAGAAGAGGGGGTGCTTGCAGCTGTCATGAATGTTCTAATTCTTACCATCAAAGAAGCTGATTATCTTCCAGAAAGCGTCCAATCTCTTCTCATGGATGCTTATGAACGTGAAGAGCAGATTTCTCCCACTGTTGATAAGTTAATCAATGAAATTGTCAGTCAATGTTAAGAAAAGTTGAAGCCTCTTTTGAAGAAGATAAGAGCGAGATGAAGGAAATATTAGTGGTCTTGGAGACGAATCCAATGAGTTCTTGCAAGACCATGTTGAAGATTTGGAGATGAAGGGTTTGCCTCTTGTTGCTGTCCCAACTTCCCAAGAAGTTCCACATGAAGAAATCAGCAACATACTTACTCAAGATGGTTCCATAGAAGATAATGATGATGAAGTTTTCAAAACAGTTTGCATTGAAGATTCTTCACTTCATCATGGTGGTGACACAGGTGGTCTTCGGTTTGATCAGCAAACCGAACCATTGGAAAGAATTGTTTTTGAAGATATCAGCTTAAGTGATTCGGGAGCTGACTTATTCAAAGAGTCAACACTTCAAGAGGAGCATGATAAGCATTTTCCTGTTGACCCTCTCAATCAAACCATTAGCATTTGGGATCCGGGTGTGTTGACATCAAGATATGGCAAAGAATCTGTGTGGGATAAGTTTCCCTTTGATCCTGATGAAGACCAAAATTCTGATTGCATTGCAAGCTATGAGGTGGCCATTGGAGGAGAAATTGTTTTTGATGAAGAAGCTTGCTCGGTAAAGCTCCATGATGATCCCTTTGAGTTGGTTGCAGCCACTAAGGAGGAGCATGTTGCTTCCGAAACTTTCAGAACAGCATTCCATGATTCTTCGTTCGAGTTGGGGGCTGCCATAGCCTTTGATCAAGGAGACAATGAGGAGAAAGAAGAGCTAAAAGACCTTATGGCTCTTGAAGAAGAAAGATTTAAAGAGGTTTTGAACACAAGTCTGATTTACTTATTCAAGAAGCTGATTGCAAACATAGAGTCAAAGAAATTGTGGAGTATGATCCTCTTCTTGACATTGAGCATTCTCCGCTAGTCAGTGGCGAAATACAAGAATGTTGGAGCAGCAATGAGGGCGGCAAAGGCAAGAAAAAAAGTTCTAATTTTGAAAAGCAGCCTACCAGCAGTCCACCAACTTTGCGCATTTTTGAGAGGGAAGATCAAGTTAGAGAGTCCTTTGAAAGGGAAGTGCAAGTTCTATCCCAACTTGATCGCACACACAAAATGGTCTTCTTTGCAACTTCAATGGCACGATCTCGATCTTCAGTCAAGTGCACGTACTTTGACTTCAATGTCTCCAAAGAATCTCTGATAAGTTGCAAGTTGGGAAGAGCAACTTCATCCTTAACTCCTCTTCGTCTCATTTGGGCGTCCTAATTGGAGGGAAAAGAAAATTTGAATTGGAGTTGAAAAAAAGCTATAAATAAGAGTGTTGGGCTCTTTGTTTATCATCCATTGTTGCTTATTATACTGTTATGTTGCTGAAATGATTTCAGAGCTTGCTTCGAGGAATGCATACCTCCTAGTTCCTTCAACCTTGGTTTTGTGCTTGAAAGATAGCACCTAGCTGAGTTTCAGAGACTGCAGATAGAGCATCATTGATAGGGTTTAGATGTTTATTTTCAGTTTTGTAAGTTGCTGGTTTGGGTTGCGCTGAAAGTGATTTTTTATCATAAGTCATTGTGCAAATTTTATCTGCTTCTGGGTATTGGCTCATCCTTCTTCTAGGCTCTGAACACCCCTATTCTCTAAGTTGCAGATTTTTTGGATGTGTCCTTGATTTATCTTGTAGGTCGCCCCTCTTGAAGGTTGTATCTTGCCTGTCAATGTCTTGGAATGTGTGCAATAAAATAATGGGAGGTGTTTGCAGCTGGTTCTTTGTCTAAACTTGGGCACCTTCTCCTTAGGCTTCATTTGCATCTTGTTTCAAGTGTTTTGGTGGAGTTTTGAAATAGTTATGAGTATTTTAGTGAGTTTATGCTTGCTGGTTTGAGTTTGTGTTTTGCTGGTTACTTATATCAGATTGTTAGAAGTTGGGTTTTTGGGATTGTTTTTTATAGTTGGGAGTCTTATGAAGTTTGGAGAACACATAATATCATTTGCAACTTCTTGGACAGCTCTAACACTTGATTACTTGCAGATATCTCTTCATATTGTAACGCTAAATCGGTAGTACTGATCAGCTTCTTTTCTTTTCTGCAATTTCTATTGTATTCCCACTATTAGTGAAAGAAGGTTGGCCTCGCCACCTTATTTACTTTCTTGTATAAGCTTTCATTCCCACCTTTGGTGGAAGAGACAGGCCTCGCCATCTTTACTTTTTGTAATGCATATCTCATCTGCTGATTGGCTGAGCCATCAATTCACTCCCGCTGAAATATGCGGTTGAGTTGCATAATCTACATTTCCAGCATTGTACTTTCATTCAGTTTGTTACTAATGATCCCCGACGCCATATGATATCACCTCACCCATCTTGGGTCTTGAGTGAACATTCTTAGTGTAGGGTTACTTTCATCAGCTGATTTGAATATGCTAACGCTGACGGGTGCCATTGTTGAAGTGTTGTTGTGAAAAAATTGAAAAAATATAAGGGGGTCATTTCAAAAATCCATCATTTTGGGCTGACACAATTGCATAGAATTGAGAGTGGGATGTGTTTGTGATACAAATAAACAATTTAAACCATTATTCTTAATCCTACATAATCTTGAAAAAGCCTGATCAATATATAACTCCTTAAGTATAAGACTTGTCTATTAATGTTATCCTTTTTTGATTATCAATTCTTGTAACATGTTTTTCAAGAATCATTTGATATTCTCGACTCTTGAATGTGTTCAGGTGCTACATATTGATTACTCAAGATAGTATACATTAGAATAATATTAAATTATTAAGAGATGAGGCTTACAATTGTAATAAAGCTACCTTAGTGGCAAGTCTTTTCTTTCCCTTTTTTCTAGTTTCACCTTTTAGCTTTAAGTGAGTTATGTAATGTTTATCCATTTTGGTGGTTTCTTCTCCAATCTCTATTTAAGGAGACGAACCTCTTTGTAATTATTATCCTGATAATTAATAGAATATTAAAATATTGTGTTCTAATAATTTTTGCAATAGTAAAACTGCAGTTTTCACATGTTACATCATCCTTGATTGGAGACTATCGGTGCCTTGCCCCTGTAAATTATTTGTTTTCAGTGGTATGGGCAAGGCCCTCCCACTTTTTATACATTTTACTAGTGTTTGTTAATTAATTTAAGCTCCTTTGTCCTAAAAAATATTTCGATTTTGGTGTAGATTGGTTTTTCAACTATAAGAATTTGCCAATTTGGGTAAGACCAACCTGTGAGAGGAGCGTCAAAAGCTAATAACTTTGGTTCATAGTGCTTGCTTGTTCTCTGCTTCATTCCTACAATATTCTACTGAACTTAGACTTAAGTCTATTAACATTTTAGTATCGAAAACAAGAAATCTCAACCAATCATTTGACATCCTCTCTGTTATTAGCCACAAAGTGTCTTAAATCAAAGTGGAGATCTCAAACAGAAATTAAAGACAAGTAGGAAAGGACTTTTAAAGTGTCTGTTGAGCTTGTTGCAAAATTTTGAAAAAAGATTAGTGCTGTTGAAGAAATACCATACGAGTCACTTAAGTAAATAAACCAAAGTTATTGAAACGCATCAATTCTTGACAAATCTAAATTCGATGCATTAGTGGACTATATTGTAAAATTAGTTAACTTAATACTCTATGGCGCAGGTCTTCATCTGATGTTAAACAAATACAGAAATGGAGAAATATGCAGATTAAAGTTGCAGTATAGTGTTCAGACTACGTAGGGAATAGCTACCTTAACAATATTTTCTACAAACTTAACCTGACTTCAGAGGCAACTTATAAGCGGTAATCTGCAGTTAGAAAACTATGCCAAAAATTACTATCTGCCACTGTCACAAAATAAATTTGCTGTGTTCCTCTAAATTTTCCATTCTGTAGGACACCTACAAATTAGTTACCTCAAAGCAATCAGAAAAAAAACCTTGCAAACCACTTTTAGGAAAACAAATAATTACTCACCTACTAAGATTGAGTTTCCCCTTTCTCAAAACAAAATCTAGACGAAGGGGTGTAGACACCAGGATATCAACAGGCAACTTTTCAAAGTCAGCACATCTTGCCAGAGTCTTCGTCATTAGTCTAATACGAAATTTCCTGCCTTCAATAAATTTTATGCATTCCCTTGTTGTTTGGGCAGCCAACTCGCGTGTTGGGCACAAAATCACAGCTCGAATGCCAGCTTTAGATGCTCTCTGTTTCAAAAAGATAGTAATAAGCCCTATGCATGTGACAGTGCCAAATATTTTGACATTTGTGCTTCTGAGATATTAAACACTTAATTGCATAACAAAATACCTTCAAATTCATAAGAATGGGTATAAGGAAGGAGAGTGTCTTCCCCGAACCAGTTGGAGCACAAGCAAAGCATTCCCGTCCCTACAAGTACAAGTAAATAAAATTCTATGAGAAAAATAATGTTACTTGTGTTTGAAAAATATACTCAAAACAGATTAGAAGGTCAAATGTCACACATGATTATTCATTTCTCCTATTAAGGGGGTTGTAAAGTTATGTACCATATGTTTCTTTACATTAATGAATTTAAACAGTATACATGGTTTGACTCTTCATCCTTTCTTTATCCTTTGTCTATCTTTTCTTTTTGTAAATCCAAACATGTGATATAAAAGCACAGCAAGCAAAGTATGGGCATATGTGGTTAATCCCTTGGAGCTATGAGCTTGAATTTTTGCAATTTGAATAAACTTTTTGCTGTTCTACCTTGCTGAAAAGAAAAAGTTTACAGCTTGTTATATATTCATGGACCCTATTTAATGTTTCAAGTTCCTCCCATGTAGAAATTCCTTTTTGATATTTTTGTGAGAATTATAGCTGTTGTAAGGTGTAGGAATTTACTACAGATAGTGCATAATGATTTAGGGAAGACTTGAGATAAAGATTCCCTATCAGATGCCACTTTTAGAGTTGGAGTTGTTTGTGTATGAAAGAATGTGTGGAGTGTCAGCCAACCATATGGAAGTTGTTCCTCTCATGGTGAATCTGACCAAAGAAGAGTGTGATGAAGGTGGGGCTGTGTGTGCGCACGTGCATAGGCAGAGTGTGAAGGAATATGACAACAAATTTGAAGCACCACATTTCTAAGAATATCAGCAATTTTTAATATGTTTTGTTGTTGAAAAAAGGTGCTAAATTTTAAGACCACTTGAAGGAAAAACAGATACCAATAAATATTGTTTGAAACTGATGTATTGGAATATGTGATTGCTGCTTTATTGGAAAAAATTTATACTCATTAGTCATTACCATATGAAAAGTAATGTAGTGTTTCCAGGTTATTTGAAGAAGTTGTGACAGGTCATTGCTGAACTGAACTGAGAAGTTAGTGGCTGTGTGAGTAAAGCAAGAACGCACAACAGTAAAGGAGGGTCATGTAGGCAGTTCTAAACAAGGAGCAAATCATGTAGGCAGTTCTTAAAAAGGAGCAAAGCAGCAAATAAAGATAAAACGCAGGCTGAAACATGCGCATAGGATTGTATTTTAGCATGGCACTGCCTCGGAAGATGTGCATGAAACTGTTGGAAGTCCACTGCATGTGGCAACCATTGTGTGATCAGTCTAGAGAAAGAGCAGCATGGAATAGAAAGAAGCCAAAGGCACCTTCAAACCTGGAATATTCTGCTAGCAGTCAGAAAATACAACACCCCTTTTTGACCAAGTATTTTGCTCAACAAGTTCATATTTCCTTTTTCTTTTGAACTCATAGTAATTAGACCCAATAGAAATTAAATTTGGCCATATGTTATTTCCTTAATCATTTTGAACATATGAGTCAATATAATCCATCAAATTGCCTAGAAAAAGGAAGAAAAACATATGAAAATTTGTCACTTTTGGATGTAGAAGCTTGCTCTGAATTGGATAAGGAAGCTAAAACAAGCCAGTAGAAAGTGCCAAAGATTGTGTTAAAGAGTTTTACAAAATCTATCTGCACTCCAACATTGTTGATGGTATCTCACTCAAATTAAAAAGCATGTGTAATGTATTGCAGTTGGTAATTTCAAAGGAATGGGCTCTACAATCTATTTTGATGGAATCTTTATCTATTCTAGTGAAAACAATTTATGAAGCTGATTTGATAGCTGGATGTCAGAGAAAATTTCAGCCCACATTCTTGCACTTTTCCAACAATATTCAGTTTTACAAACCAAGATTAGAGGAATACAAACAAAAGTCGTAGTTTCATCTGTCGTCATTGTTTGTTAGCTTTGAAGTGTGTTGCTTTGCTGCTGTTGTCCTATAGCTGGATGCTGAAAGCAAGTTTTAGTTTTAGTTTTAGTTTTAGTTTTTTCATTTCCTATTTTTAGCTTAACAATAGGTTCTTCTAGATTTTTGAGTCTTTTGTATATTTGGAGGGATTTTAAATTTAAGAAGAGAAATTGTTCTTATTTCTAGAATAAAGTGCATTGTCTTCTAATTTTTTAAACTTTAGTTCTTGCAAAGCCCAGGAGATTTATCTTAAATTCTTAATCTATAAAAGAGATCTTGGATGTAATGTCCCTACTAGGAATATTATTGTTTTTGTTCTAAATTGCCAATTTCCAAACAAATAGATGATTTAGAGAGGACCTTAGTTTGATTTAATCCTTGTGATCAGCATTAATATTCCCTGTTGTTGCTGGCTATTATCTTTCTTCTTTCTTTTTCCCCCATTCATTCGCTTGCTGGTTACCCTTTTATATCTTTATGTCTTAATAAGGGACGTACCCCTCTTAAATAGAGATGTCCTCTTGAATGGGAAAAACCGTTAGTTAAGAGGTCTTCACTAATGTTAATCGCTCATCTTCATAATCACTACCAAGTAACTAGTAATTACTGCTCATATGATCGATGTTATTCAATCCAATATCTTATTGTGTCGTCCACTATTACGACTAATGAAGACCCCCAATGCAGCACATTCAAATTGTAGATGTTTAGATATAGATATTAGAATTAAGCATATATCATGTTGGCAGCATATAACAAATGATAATTCTTATTCTGGATATGAATAATATTGATCGGTTGGTAATCATATGGATTATAAACCCACAAATAGTCCGCAATACCACAGCAAGGGATAAAGGAAATGCTAAAATATGGAGAGTCCTCGATAGTCAGAGGGTGGCCGGTGAGTAATCTCCAAATAGAGACAGACGATTGCTTATAAGTTGGCGCAGTCTAACAGTGATTCATCGGGCATCGTCAATGATTCCTCTAATGACTGGCGCTAAGGTAGGTCACCTTCCGCATAAGCTCCAAACTCCCTGACAGAAGACGTGGTTCCTCCTTATTGGTGCTAGCAGCAATGATCAACCTTTGTGAAGTCAATTAAGATTTTAGCAGCCTAATAACTGAATGGAAACTACGCCTATGCTCCCAACCAATAGATATAAGGCACAACAGTATGAACTAGGAAAATTACAACGATATATATTCACACAAACTCCTTCAAATACGCATCGAGTTCCCAATAATCAATTGTGAATGAAGGATCGAATAGGATAATTTTGATTAACAATAATATATATATCAATTGTTCACCACAACCTCTGAATAAATAGATATCATTATTCAATGTGAAGGCTCGGGAATTAATATATATCTGCGATATGTACTAGAAAGAATGGGATATTACATATACTAAGATATTTTCTTTGTTTTATTGCGTAAGTAGGATATTATAGAAAAGGTCACAAAAATTATGATCAAGGATATCTCAATCCCATCATGGTTGAGGAAAGATGACAATATATAGGCCCTAGTTGTAATGATTATATAATAATATTTAAAAAATTTAGTATTTATATTTAATATTTATAACGTATATATAATAATTATAATTACGATATTAGTTCTGATAATTATAATTATAATGGTATTGAATGGTTAATATTTTTAAATATGTATTTTGTTATCTTAGTGTTACGATTTTGGGGACGTGACAATCCTCCCCTCCCAAATTTGCTTGTCCTCAAGCAATTTAAAATTTGGACGATCAAACATCTTAGCCGCCAATTGGAAATTCCCTAAATTTATATTCTTAATCTAATAAATGAGGGGTTAGAAAAACACCTCCCACCTAATTGAGGTTCAAACTGAAGGCTCGCACACAAATTAGAACCATTTACCATAACCATACTGGTTAGCCGATCATAATCATTCACCCCAATAATACTAAGTAGTAGATTATTAAATGTTAGTAAACTTATGGTTGATCATTAGGTCAATCGTAAAGCATCCTAATATCCTTGGGGAGTTCAACCATAAGAGAGTACGGGGAATCATGACCTGATGGGGAGCCTAGGACCCATCCTACCCACTCTTGCCCTTCTCTTATGATTTAGCCCCTTGGGTCTACTTGGTCCCCCCATTATAGAACACAAAGGTTCTCCATTATAGGACGCAATGTCCTCCGACACAATGTCCTCCAATACAGAACACAAAGGTTCTCCATTATAGGACGCAATGTCCTCCATTGATAGACTCGATCCCTTGAAGAGCTTCATTCCTTTGGTTTTATTCCTTAAAGAAGTCACCTCCCTCCTTACCTCCCCCTTCATATCTTCTTCTTTTATTTGGTCCTTTTTACCTTTATCTCTTGTAACTTGATCAGAGTTCGCTTCCATGTTGAAGGCTTGTCTTCCTTTTCGTCTGCATCTGTGTCTAGGTTCTCGAACTTCCTCGCACTTGCAACACAAGTCTTCCCTTGTAAGGTCTTTCTAACTGCATTGGTGCCCCGGTTTCCATACATCTCTACAATCAAAGCAAAGCCCTTCCTCTTTAGTTCCCCTCGGTCATGGTAAGAAAGGTATGGTTCCTTGCATTCTTCCTTCCTTTGGGAGGGTTCTTTTGATGTTGTTTTTGTAGGGGGAGTCCTTGTACAATCTCTTGAGGCTATGTCCTCTAGTGTTAGCGCTTTATCGATTGCATCTTCCAGGGAGGTGGGTTTTAAGACGCTTACCATTCCTTGGGTTGGATCTTTTAATCCTTCTACAAAAAGGTAGGTAAGCCTGTCCTCATCAACCCCTAGAACCCTATTGGAATTTTGCTATGCAATCCTCAATTGATCCATGTTGTTTAAGTTGAGTTAATTCTTTGAAGTCTTTTTGTGGGTGCCTTTTGTCAAATCATTTTATAAGTTTTTGTGTGAATTCATCATAGGATGTTACATTTTGGTGCCCTTGGGTGTGGATACCATGATGCCACCACTTGTGGGCCCATCCTTCCAAATGTAAGATGGCAAATTGGATGGTGTCTTCTTCTATCATAGGGCTAAGGGCCAAGTAAGTTTTTAATTTTTGTATCCATGCATGTGTTGTGATTTTATTTGATCCATCAAAATTTGGAAGTGACAGTTTTCCCACTTTGTGTTGTAAATTTTTGTTAGTTTGATTCATTGCCCTCTTGTGTGATCTTCTAGTCCTAGCCTCACAATAATCAATATACTCCTCTTAACCTCTTGTCAAGTCTTGTATATTCGTCAGCAATATGTCCCCAATCCGGTTCTTATGCCTCTACTTCCTCATCCCCCCTTAGAGATCCCTCCCTGGTTAGGAAGGGTGGTCGAGTTATCCTAGAGGTAGATCTTGGGGGGTTATGATTTTCAAATTGGCTCGGGGTGGTTTCCCTCCTATTTTCTTCATGATGTCTAAGATTACCCATGGTGGTGTTCATGTTTTCTATTGCTTGGAGCAATGCCTGACTTGTTCTCTCATTTTGTTCAATAAGGGGTTGGGTTTTCCTATCATTATTTTCCATGAAAGTCCTAAGTTCATCCCTCAATTGGTCACCCATGATATTGTTTTGAATGTTGTTATTCCTAGGGTGTCTTCTTTGGTAAGTTTGCATTAATTGTTCTTTCATAGGATGGCAGGATTATGCTCTGATACCACTTGTAATGTCCCTACTAGGAATATTATTGTTTTTGTTCTAAATTACCAATTTCCAAACAAATAGATGATTTAGAGAGGACCTTAGTTTGATTTAATCCTTGTGATCAGCATTAAAATTCCCTGTTGTGTTAGAATATTATATTTATATTGTTAATGGTCAATTTTGTTTAGTTTGTTTAGCTGTTACTGTTTCTACAGTAACTAGTAGGTAGGTAGATATCTTAAATATCTACAGTATCTTGTCTCTTATATATTATGTAACTTTTTATTTTTGTGAATATATGAAAGTAAGAACTTTCTAGAACATGGTATCAGAGCCAATGAAGAAAAATTCTTGAAGATTTTTATAATTCTAAAAAATTTCTGATTTTTATAATTCTAAAAAAAATTCTTTTAAAGGAATTTTTATAGTGAAAAATCTTTTCTAAAAATTTTGTGGCGCAAATTTCGTGTAGGGTTTCTAGGCGCGGATCTGAGGGTTTCATATTCATGGCGTTTTCTGAGTCAAGGGTTTTCTGTGCTTGCGACCTTCATCTCCAGACACAAGTTCGTGGTCGTTTTCTGCCTTCTTGTTAAACGTGTTCCACCCTCGCGTGAAGGCGCGCTACCTTCTAGGATCTGCAACCAACGTTTTTCATCTTGCTGGTCGCACTACCTTCTTTCAGGCACAACTTTCTGCAAGTCCGCGACAGTTTTTGGGCGTCGTTCTTTGAAGAAAACACACTTTGAAATCGCGTTTCGCGTTTTTTTCTTGGCATCTGCGTTTTCTTCTTTCTTCTAGGCGCGGATTGGACTCTTGGTCACGCAATTTTCACCTGGTTTTGACGGGATTTCGACAAGATTTTCTGGCAGCATTTTTCTCAAAATCTTCAAGCCGCGATTTCTCTACCTTCTCGAGGCCGCAATTTTTCTTTATGTGGTCGCGTTTTTCTCTACCTTCCTGAGGCTGCGATTTCTCTACTTCTTGCCCACGTTTTTTCAGATAGTTTTCAAGCACGTCTTAAGATTTCTGGAGTTTTCTAGAAATTTTTTTGTAATTTTTTGTGCTCTCATGGCGGCCTAGGGTTTCTGCAACTTCGTCTAGGGTTTTGACACTCCGTTTCAAGGTGAAATTTTTTCCGACTACAGATTCCTTTTGAGTTTTTCGAGATCTCAACTGGGTTGTCTTCCGTTTTTTCTGGGTACCTCGTTTTTCGTGCCTCAATTTGTGCTGTTAAAATTTTCTGGGTATTCCCCTAAATCCTTATGGGTTTTTATTTATCTTTTCTAGGTTCTTGGTAAAACCTCAAAATCCGTGCTAGGGTTTTGGTTTTTTGCCTTGGACTTTGTTTTCCAAAACCTATTTTTGTTTTCTGTGCATTATTTTGTCGTCACCAGTTTGACCGTGAGGTACGTGATGGCATCTCTAACGAACATAATGCTCAAAAGCAGCCAGAAGTTCAACAAGAAGAATTACAACACCTGGAAGCAGCGAATGCTTACGATCTTTGAATATCAGTGTCTCGATCAGATTGTCTTGGGGAACTCAACCCGTCCCACCATAGCCGGAAAGGATCAGGACAAATGGGATGAACGCAACCGGGAAGCCGTCATGCTCATCAAGCTCTCCATGACAGATGAGCAGCTACCTCAGGTACCGTCTGGAAAAACTGCTACTGAAATCTGGGATCATTTGAAGGCCCTTCATGAAACCTTGACAAGAGCAGAGCATTCTTTCTCAAGAACATGCTTTTTTCCATCATGATGGATGAGAAAATGTCCTTACAGGAACATTTGACGAAGATTAAGGACATTCGTGATCAGCTGGAGGCGATTGGTAGAAAAATGGAGGAAGAAGATATGGTGGTCATTACTCTGAAGAGTCTCCCACGTTCGTATGAGCATTTCATTGAGACGCTGAATATCACCTCCACCAATGTTGATCTCAAATTTGAAGATCTTTGCAACAAGCTCTTGCAGCAAGATCGATGGCGACAACAATTTGGAAGCAGTGCCAGTTCCACCTCCACAGAGCAAGCATTCTCTGCTAAATCTTCTGCTAAGAACAAAGGGAAGGCTCCATCTTCTCAGTCGAAAGGCTCTGGTTCTTCTCAGGACAGCAAGAAGAAAAAGAATGTTCAATGCAATTATTGCCATAAATATGGTCACATGAAGGCTGATTGTCGCATTCGACTGGCTTCTGAACAAAAGAAGCAGGGAGGGTCTAAACAAAAGGCACATGTCGCCGAGCACACTGAGCAAAAAGAGTCTGCATTCTATGCGTTTATGGCCAAGAGAACTGCAGATCCGATACATTCTTCTACCAGGTATATCGATTCAGGGGCATCGCGGCATTTTACTCATCGTTGGGATTGGTTCACAAAATTCGAACCATTCTCTAATTCAGTCATTTTTGGAGGAGGCGAAGAGTACACAGTTGCTGGTAAGGGCACTGTCCAGATTCACTCAAGCGGAAGAAATTTACTCTTTCTCGATGTTTACTATGTTCCCGGCATGGAACATAACCTTCTCTCAGTCAATCAAATCATGCGGCATTCTCCCCAATTGGATGTTGTTTTCAGTTCGTCCACCTGCAGCATCGTTGATAGGGAGACTCGTACAACAATTGCTATGGGACTTGAAGATCACGGTCTATATAGACTTGTTGATTCTGGTGATTCTCAGGAGCACGCTCTGGCTGCTAGGAGCACTTCCATCAGCAAACTTTGGCACCAGCGTTATGGGCACCTGAATGTCCACTATCTCTCTCAATGTCTCGGGAGAGTTTGGTTGTTGGTCTACCTACAATCCAAACTCAAAATCATGGAGTTTGTGGAGCCTGCAAGCTGGCAAGCAGCATCGGACACCGTTCTCGGATGGTGATTCTTGGCAAGCCTCCAAGGTACTTCAACTGGTTCACGATGATGTATGTGGGCCAATTAATACTCCTTCTGCTACTGGGTCCAGGTACTTTTTATTGTTTGTTGATGATTTCAGTAGGAAAATGTGGGTGTATTTTCTGAAACATAAATCAGATGTGTTCAGCACATTTCAACAGTTTAAATCCTTAGTTGAGAAGGAATCAGGTTCTCACATTGTTACTCGAAGGTCAGATAATGGGGGGGGAGTTTTGTTCAGCTGACTTCTCTTCTTTTTGTGCTACACACGGCATTAAGCACCAACTCACCACACCATACACCCCTCAGCAAAATAGTGTCGTTGAACGTAGGAATCGCACCATTACTGAAATGGCTTGTTCTATGCTCGAGTACCAAAATATACCTAAGAAATACTGGGCTTAAGCAATCTACACTGTAGTCTACCTCCTAAATCGATCACCTACACAAACCGTTAAGAAGATGACTCCTGAAGAAGCCTGGTTAGGATGTAAGCCTAAGGTGGGCCATTTGAAAGTCTTCGGTTCTACAGCTCATGTATGGATTCCAGATGCTAAGCATACCAAATTGGACTCCAAGAGCCAGACACTTTTGTTTACTAGTTACAGCGACAATCACAAGGCATACAGGTTGATTGATGTGGAGACAGATCGTCTCATATTCAGTCGTGATGTTGTGATTGATGAGACTACAGGTCCATTTGTTCCTACTACCAGTCCTGCGGATCAGCCTATGAAAGTTCCTGATGAGGGTGTTTGTCTTCCTCTTGGTTCCCCTGATGGGAGGGCTTTAGGGCATCTTGACTCTGAAGATGAGGAGACTACAAGTCATGATCTAGCACCACCTGATTTTCCTCAGGACTCACATCCAAATGACTTTGTTCCAGACATCCCAGGCAATGTTGTTTCCCCTATTCCAGATGTTGGTACTTCTACTCGTTAGCCTAAGTGGTGGGTGAAGACTATTGGCGATCTTCATGATGATGAACTCATTGAGGATAGATCAGTTCATAGAAAGAGCAAGCAACCCAACACAGTCAATTTTGCTCTTATGGCCAACATCCACAACATCTATGAGCCTCATACCTACTCAGAGGCTAAAGGAATTCCCGAGTGGGAAAAGGCTATGCAGACCGAATATCATAGTCTTCTAAAGAATCACACTTGGGTTCTTTCTGATCTTCCTCCTAGGAAGAAACCTATCAGCTGCAAATGGGTTTATAAGGTCAAGTATCATGCCGATGGTACTCTAGATAAATACAAGGCTAGATTAGTTGCTCGGGGATTCACACAGCAGGAGGGCATTGACTACGAGGAGACCTTTGCTCCTACTGCCAAGATGAGCACAATTCGTCTTCTTCTCGCTATTGCAGCCAATTTGGTTGGACAGTTCATCAAATGGATGTCAAGAGTGCTTTCTCAACGGTGAGTTGCAGGAAGAAGTCTACATGACGCAGCCTCCTGGTTTCAAGGTTGCCGGCAAAGAACATCAAGTATGTAGGCTCGTGAAAGCACTCTATGGGCTGAAACAGGCGCCTCGTGCATGGTACATCAAGATTGATCAGTACTTGCTTGATCATGGTTTTCAGCGCCGCCCTTCTGACACTAATCTATATGTCAAACACTCTGGTGATGATATTCTCTTTCTTGTTGTCTATGTTGATGACTTGATCATTACTGGTAGTTCAACACATTTGATTGCGACAATCAAACAAGATTTGTATCAGGCTTTTGACATGACAGATCTGGGGCTTCTCCATTATTGTTTGGGTATTGAAGTTTGGCAGACCGTTGATAACATCTTTATCTCTCAGTCAAAATATGCCAGAAGTCTGCTTGACAAATTTCGAATGCAGGACTGCAAACCTGCCTCCACACCTATGGAGAAGGGGATGAAGTTGTCAACCAACTTTGATTCACCTCCGGTTGATGAAACGACACTCAGGCAACTAGTGGGCAACCTCATCTATCTCATTGCCGCTAGACCTGACATCAGTTTTGCAGTGAGCTACATTTCTCGATTCATGACTGCTCCCAAAGCTGATCATTGGATTGCAACAAAGCGAGTGCTGAGATATGTTAAGGAGACTTCAAATTATGGCATTCTCTATGGCAAATGCAAGGATCCAAAGCTGATTGGTTACACAAACTCAGATTGGGCAGGTTCAGTGGATGACAGAAAATCTACTTCTGGGTATGTATTCAGTTTGGGTACCGGTGCTATAACATGGACCAGCAAGAAGCAATAGGCAGTGGCTCTTTCCTCGACTGAAGCAGAGTATCGAGGAACCATTAAAACAACATGTGAGGCAGTTTGGCTTCGTACGATGCTTTATGACATGCACATGTCACAAGCAGGACCTTCTCCCTTGTACACTAATAATCAAGGGGTTCTCAAATTGGCAAAAAATCCAATCTTCCATGAACGTACCAAGCATGTAGAGCTTCATTGTCATTACATCCGCAAGCTAGTAGAAGACAGATCAGTTCAACTACAATATGTTCCGACAACGGATCAAACTGTCGATATTCTCACTAAGTCTCTGAGCCCGAATAAGTTTGTAAAATTTAGGGGGCAACTTGGTGTTGTTGACGGATTGACCATTAAGGGAGGGTGTTAGAATATTATATTTATATTGTTAATGATCAAATTTGTTTAGTTTGTTTAGCCGTTACTGTTTCTATAGTAACTAGTAGGTAGGTAGATATCTTAAATATCCACAGTATCTTGTCTCTTATATATTATGTAACTTTTTATTTTTGTGAATATATGAAAGTAAGAACTTTCCAGAACATGTTGCTGTTGGCTATTATCTTTCTTCTTTCTTTTTCCCCCATTTGTTCCCTTGTTGGTTACCCTTTTATATCTTTATGTCTTAATAAGGGACATACCCCTCTTGAATAGAGATGTCCTCTTGAACGAGCAAAACCATTAGTTAAGATGTCTTCACTAATGTTAATCGCTCCTCTTCATAATCGCTACCAAGTAACTAGTAATTACTGCTCTTATGATCGTTGTTATTCAATCCAATAATTATTGAGTCATCCACTATTATGACTGATGAAGACCCGCCATGCAGCACATTCAAATTATAGATGTTCAGATATAGATATTAGAATTAAGCATATATCATGTTGGCGGCATATAACAAATGATAATTCTTATTCTGGATATGAATAATATTGATTGACTGGTAATCATATGGATTATACTCCCGCAAATAGTCCACAATACCACGGCGAGGGATAAAGGAAATGCTAAAATATGGAGAGTCCTCGATAGTCAGAGGATGGCCAATGAGCAATCTCCAAATATAGACAGATGATTGCTATAAGTTGGCGCAGTCTAACAGTGATTCATCGGGCATCATCAATGATTCCTCTAATGACCAGTGTTGTGGTAAGTCACCTTCCGCATAAGCTCCAAACTCCTTGACATAAGATGTGGTGCCTCCTTATTGGTGCTAGCGGCAATGATCAACCTTTGTGAAGTCGATTAAGATCTTAGCAGCCTAATAACTGAATGGAAACTGTGGCTATGCTCCCAAACAATAGATATAAGGCACAACAGTATGAACTAGGAAAATGACGATATATATTCACACAAACTCCTTCAGATATGCATCGAGTTCCCAATAATCAATTGTGAATGAAGGGTCGAACAGGATTATTTTGATCAACAATAATATATATATTGATTGTTCACAACCTTTGAATAAATAGATATCATTATTCAGTGTGAAGGCTCGGGAACTAATATATACCTGCGATATGAACTGGAAAAAATGGGATATTATATATACTAAGATATTTTCTTTGTTTTATTGCGTAAGTAGGATATTATAGAAAAGGTCACAAAAATTATGATCAAGGATATCTCAATCCCATCATGGTTGAGGAAAGATGACAATATATAGGCCCTAGTTGTAATGATTATATAATAATATTTAAAAAAGGTAGTATTTATATTTAATATTTATAACGTTAAATATAATGATTATAATTATAATATTATTTTTTATAATTATAATTATAATGATATTGAATGGTTAATATTTTTAAATATGTATTTTGTTATCTTAGTGTTACAATTTCGGGGACGTGACATTGGATGCATAACTTAGCAGAAGAATAACAGCATTTGAGTGTAATTCGGTTTCAGTTTGTTAAATGACAGTTTTTAAAGTGTTTGTTGTCTGTATTTTCAGCAGTGTGTGCAGGATATCATACTCAGGTCTGTTGTTTTATTTAATGTTTCAATTTGTTGATTTGTTATTTTCTGAGTGCAAAATCTACTTACCATGATCTGAATTTTAACACGGTATTAGAGCACGGTAACTGAGATCTTCTAGTCTGTGAACGGAGAGTGTTGCTACTTGTGAGATCAAATCACCAAAAGATTTCAATAATTTACTTTGGCAACTGAAGTAATCTAGACCTATGAGAGGTTATAGGTGGCATGCCTTAATTGCTCCAGTTATCGGAGAGTTGATTTACACCTGTGATAGACTGCTGATCTGATTTATTTTCAGCTGATTTGTTTAGTTTTAGCATGTTCTAGTGGTTGCAAACATGAATAGTCTTATTTTGAGAGAGTGTGATTCCCTAGAGGGCACTTCCCACTTTAGGCCTTGGAAGTATAGATTGCAAATGCTTCCGGACGTAGTTTTATCTTTGGATCTATGTGGACACCAAGGTTGCACCTCCTTCTGATCCTGTCTACTTGGCTAAACATAACAAAAAGATGGCCATGGCAAAGTAAATCAGGTTAGATTTAGTGGAGGGTCATTTGATCCCTTGCATTGCAATAAAGAAGACATCAAAGGAGATGTATGATGCCTTGACCACTCTGTATCAGAGTGTGAACATCTCCCATAAGATGCTCCTAAAGAGTAAACTCAATGCCATATGCATGAGTGACACAATCACAGTAGTCACCTTCCTAATGAAGATCATAGAAATTTGTGATCAGCTAGTAGCAATCGGGGTAAAGATGAAGGATGAAGTGTTGGTGCCCATTGCCTTAATGGGTTCTCTCCACACTGAGATCAATTTATTTATGTTGACTGTGCTTGTGAGGAACGTCCCAATTTTGAGAACCTCTAGGTTGATTTCATCAAGAAGAAACCAAACTTAAATCTACTTCAATCAAAATGGAAGATAGTCAAACTCAAGCCCTCATCACAAAGATGAGGAAAGCTGGCAGGAAAGGACCTAGGAAGGTTCAACAAGGACAGGAGAAATCAAATTCTTTTCAATAGGAGAAGAAAGACTTGATCCATACCAATTGTTTCAAATGTCACAAGAATGGCCACTATGCTTCTTAGTGTCCTAAGAAGAAAAAGGGGAAGGGTAAGCAGCAACAACAAAAGCTTCAGCTATGAATGAGCTTTCATTCAGGCTTGAGGCAACCTTCTCCATAGTGTCGTGCTTATCAACTAATACCATTTCTAGTGTTGATTGGTATACAAACAATGGAGAATCAAACACATGAAATTCAATAAGAATGTTTTCAACAAGCTTCTGGAGTAGAAGGCATCTATACAGGTAGAGCTTGGTAATGATGCTACATATCTTATTGTAAGGACTGGATCTATTTTTTTCCACATGCCTTCAAGTTATGTTCTTGAACCTCATGACGTCTTACATGTTCCAGGATTAACTAAGAATCTACTTTCAATTTCAGCCATGACAGATTTGACATTTGTAGATGAGTTTCATGATTAGCAGGTTATGGACCTCGTAATGTCTTACATGCTCCTAGGTTAACTAAGACTCTACTTTCAATTTCAGCCATGACAGATTTGATGTGTGTGGCTGAGTTTCATGATTAGCAAGTTATAATCAAAAGCTCTATAACCAGGAACTCAGTCAGGTATCATCCTGAGGTATTCGAGAGTGGAGCCTTTACAAGTTGATTGATGATCCAATCAAATGAGAAGCTTTCATACATGATAGTAATAAATTGTGTGAGCTTTGGCACAAAAGATTTGGCAACTTGCATTATGGAGCCCTAACTCTCTTGATGGATATGGTGCAAAGAATGCCTAACTTCAAGATAGAGAAGATTGGAGTATACAAGTGTTATGCACTTGGCAAGCACATCAAGACTATTTTTCCTAGAACTGAGCACAGATCAAAAAGGATTCTTGATCTAATTCATTCAAATGTTTTTGGACCTATGTAAGCAACTTTATTGGCAGGAAACATTTAATTTCATTTATTGATGATTCTTCCAGAAAAACCTAGATCTATTCCATGAAGACCAAAGATGAGATCTTTGGGAAATTTCAAGAGCTAAAAACCCTTATGGAAAATCAAACAAGTGAAAAGATTAAGGTGTTAAGTCTGGCAATGGAGGTGAGTCTATCTCCAAGGACTTTGATGCATTTTGTAAAGATGCAAGGATCAAGAGGGATATAATTGTACCTTGCAACCCTCAACAGAATGGAATTGCAGAGAAAATGTCCATTATAGAGACAACACAAAGGCTATGATTCATGACCTAGATTTTCCCATGTTTCTTTGTAGTTGTGCTATGTGTATATTAAATAAGTATCCTCATAAGGTGTTGAAAGAAGACGCCAAAAGAAGCTTTCATAGGAGAGAAACCTTATGTTTCTCATTTTCGGGTGTTAAGGAGTCTTGTTTACATTCATGTGCCAAAAGAGAAAAGGACTAAATTTGAACCCTCTAGCATGAAGGTTGTATTTATGTGATACAATCAATCTTCCAAGGTTTATAAGAGCTAGGTTTTGCCACACCAAAAAATAGCAGCGAACCAAGATATGAAATTTGATAAGGATACTTGGTCCTCCTCCAAGTCTTAGGAACCTCCCAAGGAGATTGGTGAAGGTGAACAGTTTGTTGTTCCAAGTTATGATCAGAAAAATACAACAATACTGGCTACAAACCAGTCAAGTTTTAATATAGCCGTGATACCTCAGCATCACCTAAAGCAGTCAGGAAGCCTAGATGGCTTACATAGACATTGCCAGAGGCACAAGAACAAGTAGGATTACCAAAAACTTATTTCAGAGTGAATCATCCATCTAAGAGGCTTCCAAGTTATGTTGATTTGAAGGCTTCCTTCATTGATGCAGAGCCTTCTAGTTTTCAAGAGGCCAATTTAGAGCAAGTGTAGTGAGATTCCATAACAAAGGAGTATAGCTCCATTATAGTAAATGATGTTTGGGAGATGTACCAAGACTAGATGAGAAGTCAATGATTGATTCCAAGTGTCTGTACAAGGTGAAGCATACAACAGATGGGAGTAGGAGGTCAGATTTGTTGCACAAGGGTTCTCTTAGTAAGAGGAAGTTGTCTATGATGAGACTTTTGCTCTAGTTCCAAGATACACTTCTATCAAGTTAATAATGTCTCTTGCATCTTATTTTGGTTGGTCTCTGTATCATCTGGATGTAAAGATATCTTTTTTGAATGACATTATAGAGGAAGAAATGTATATAAATCAATCTAGAAGGTTTGTGGTGTGTGGTTAAGAGACTCATGTATGCAGGTTGAAGATAGCCCAATATGGGCTAGACAGGCAACACGTGCTTGGTACTCACAAATCAATGAGTAATTCATGTTGGCCTTCACCAAATTTGTTGCAAATCCTAATCTTTATTATTTGTTAGATAAATCTGATATTTTAGTTTTACTCTTGTATGTGGATGATTTGATCCTTACAAGAAGTAATGAGAAGCTCATTGCATGATAGAAGGAAGAGTTGCCATTTGAGGTTGATATGAACAACATGACCTTATGCACTATGTTTTTGGTCTTGAGGTGTGGCAGGCTATATAACATAAGTCTTCCTAAGTCAAGGGAAGTATACAATAGGGATTCTAAAAATAACTCAAATGATGGATTGTAAGCCCCTTACTTCTCCAGTGTTCCCAAATCTAAATTTAATTGTAGATTCATAAGCAGATTTGGTGGGTTTGCGTACAAGCAACTAATAGGTTCCCTCATGTATTTGGTAAATATTAGACATGCTATTTGCTTTGCAGTGAATACATGAGGCCAGTTCATGATTGAGCCAAGGAAAATTCACCGAACTCCTACAAAGCATGTGCTTAATACTTGCAAGCACAATTCATTATGTCATGGCCCAGTAAAAGAACAATGAAATAGAATAAAACAAATATTAATTACCTCTAAAAAAAGCTTCTACACGGCATTCCCTAAACAGCGATCTCCTCCAAAAGTCACATAAGACAAATTAAGGAAAAAGACAAATTAGGGAAAAAGACAAAAGTTATTCTAAAGCAGCGATTACTTCAAACAAAACAAGCAGCAATCAAGTATGAAATGATTATGCTTTAAAACAATTAAAGGAGGCAGCGCTTAGTTAATGTGCAAAGAAAGGTGGTGATAGAAAGAACATCAATTAGGGGACATGTCCCTTACCAGGGGACAAGCAGATTGAACAGGCATGTCTCTTTGTATCCATCGCGGGGTATAAAAGGAAGGATATTTCCAAAGGAGGAAGGCATCGAAACATCTTTCAGAAGATATTCATATTGAGGCCAATATCTGCAGACTATAGCAAGCAGATCAGAATTAACCATCTGCATTAATAGTTATTACATCTGCTGTTGTGGTTATAGCAACCATATGTTTTCACAGATATGTGGTATGCTCTATCATGATTATTGTGATGTATTTATTATTGTATCATCTCTATGAATTTGGATATATTTAGTGTTTGCAATTCTTATCAACACAACCATGAGGAGAATGGGGGAAATTCCAGTAGGGTGAGCAGGTACTAGATTTCTTTCTAAGTACACCACTCCAAGCTGGCCACTTGGGGCCAAGTGCTTGAGTATCTGCCCTTGGGCTTAGAAAGGGGAATCTACGGGCCTCCTATTGTAGTTTCTCCCCAATCTCTACATAGATTGGTTGTTGATCGTAAAAGGGATGGATAATGCTGCAAGGGTAGGGAATGCAGGTACAAGTTTGTCCACCAAGTTCGCCACCCCATGTTGGATAACTGTGTGTCTGCCACTTGAGGGCCAAGAGGGATGGTATATCCGCTCTTGGGCTTGGTATGGATGGCTTCAAGCAGACTTATCACGCTCCTCATCCAAGTCCCATTATGATCCAACTTCCAATGTGCATTATGGATATTGTGTGGCTTATCTTTATATTGTTTGAAATAGTCATGTATTTACATGTTTAAATAGATAAGACATTTATTATATGTCTTTGATCATATGAATTATATTCCGACGTTATCTAACATGATTGCAGGACCTAAACCAAGATTCATCTTGCTTAAGGCTTTTAATTGGTAAGATATAACCCTAACTACATTATACTTGTGATACTAGGACAAGATTTAGGGTTATTCGAAAAGGGGACATTACACATTATTTATAGAGGTATGTTGGAGATGGAGAGTTAATATTTTGATGCATCTTCAATGTGGTTTATACAAAGTATTGGGTTTCTGTGTTTGCAGAAATCGTAGGAGTTTTTGATGAGCCACACAAATCTGGTTCATCAAATGTTTTTAGTTTTGGCACAATTTTTCTACCATGGGCAATACTTTTATGTTTCAGCATAGTTTTCTAGATATTGGAGTCACTGACTCTAGAGACCATCAGGAGAGTAATTCTTCATTAGCTTGACTTGATGAGAAGTCAGGGATTTCTGAAGAGTAACTGAGCATATGGGGTAGTTTGACCTCACAGGGTTTTGAATGCTCATGACAAGTAGAGCATGAGATATCAGCATTTGAAGGGTTTTTTGATACTCATGACGAGAGATTTGGGAAATCATGACAAAACAACGTGAACTTCTATATTTGCAGTTTTAGAAATCTGACATACACTGTTCACCTTTGCAGTGAACATCTTGGGATCACTGGACATGAGTGGAAACTGTACTACCAACATATTGAGATAGTTTACTGTTTTATAGAGGTTCACGGTACACAAAATCTTACACGTTTCTTGCATCGTTTTAGTAGCAAAGAATGATATTTTATGTGTCCTCATGAAATGGGATCTCCCAATTTATGCCTTGGTCATTATGCCACATGTAGTTTATTTTTATTTTGGCATATTTGTGCGTAATTATATTTGAAAGAGATTATCTTGTCATGAATGATGTGTAAGACCATCTTACAGCAAAGATAGTCATTATGACATATAAGAACATAATTAAGAGGGAAATTACAAAGTGGACTAAGAATCTTGACCGACTTATGACACATGTTATGACATGCAGTAAGAATCTTTGTAAAGAAGGCAACTAACAAATAATGGAGTGTGGATCATATGGATTTTTCCATGGTATTTTGGGACCTTGTTTTGGCTCATGGTAATGCCTTATAGTGGTTTTTTAAGCCTCCATGAATCTATAGATTGAGGGCTTTAGATGTAGACATAAGAGAAGTTATTTACAAGGTTATTTTGCCAAATTTCTACCAGAGTTAGAAGAAGTTGATCTCCATGGAGGCAAGATGTATTGTAACATGTTTATTGTTGCTGAATAATACATCGGTTTGGTGCTTTGGAGGCTGGCTTTCCCAGGGTATACTTGTGTCATTCTTCAGTTGATTTCCCTTCTATCTTTCACTTCTATGTGTTGTTTACATGCCACGATGCTGCTGAAATCTCAACTACAATATTCTTCTTGAAGGTTTATGTGGAAATACCTGCACTGATTAACAATTATGCTTAATCTGGTTTCATTGATAAGGGGTTTGTGAGTATTTTTCCTATCATTTGGATCACAAGGGATATGTTAGGAATTGATCCAAAGAATAATATTAAGTTAATGTTGGTAAAAATACTCAAAACACATGACCATTCAGCTCTCCTATGAAAGGAGTTGAAAATTTATATACTAAATAATTTTCTACATTATGAAATTTAAGCACCATGCTTGGTTTGCAGCTTAATCTTTTTTTCATCCTTTTTCTTTTCCATTTGTAAATCTAACAACTTGAAATTAAGAATAGATGCAAAGTCAAAAATCCTAAAGCAAACAGCAGTTTAGATTACTTACTGAAAGAAGAACAGGAATAGCCTGACGTTGAATTGGTGTAGGCTCCTTGAAGCCAAATTTGACCAAATTTTGCATCAAATATGACTTGCATCCATATCTACATTTCCAAGAATCATAAGGAAAAACAGTGAATTATATAAATATAAAGTACAAGATTATTAGCTCAATTATAATCTGTGTAAAAGAGAAGTACTAGCATTTATAGGAACAGCACTAGTCACTAGCAAAAATGATTGAAAGCAAATAAATTCTTTATGTGATTGGCCTACTAGCTAAACAGCATAAATTATATCCAACATGAATAGCAAACAACTCATACTCATAAAAATGCATATTGATCCACCGCAAGGACGTAAAGTTCAAAACATCCAATTGCTTGCATGCCATCACTATTGACTGAATTTAAGCTCGGACTTAATATTATTTTGAAGGAACTATAATGATGGCATTCTTGCAGTAATATTTACATTAAGATATACAGTATTGTCATATCCAAAATTCAAGCCAAGAAAGACTACAAACAAAAATATCAGTAACATGGATTTTAATTTATAGACTCCAATTATCAAGCCAAGATGTCTTCAGGAACTACATTTTTTTAATGCCATATATATCTCTGTTGTTTTCCAGCATTAAGCTGTTACAACAAATCAAAAGAATGTTTTATCCTTGAACAAAAATGCATGCCTCCCAAACTAAAAGGAAAAATGACTCCAAAAAAAACCTCTAGCATAGCATGTAAACCAATGTTCATGAACAAAACAGAAAAGCAAGGACCATAAGCCAAAGAGAGGAAAAACAACATTACAGTAGCACACACCATGATGTAATGTCCCCATTTTAGCCATATGCTCTTCTATGTCTGATAGCCTATTTCCGGAAGCCAATAGGCCAGTCAAGAGCTGAAATCAGGATTTCCACTTTCAGAGGAGATTCTGAGGGCTTGCATGCAAGAGTTTCTGACGCATGTCTGGTGGAGTTTTCTGGGTTTTTGGAAAGCTTCAGGATGAGGTAACATGCATGACAAGATAATGACTTGCATTTTTGGTTGATTCCTTGGCAGTTTTGGAGGCTTGCATACTGGTGTTTTGCAGTTTGGATTCTGAATTCCATTTGGGTTTTCAGAGAGCTTTGCGGTGATGTGATATGCAACTGAAACAGAGGACTTTTCCGAACTCGCTATTTTTAGTAAGTCACGACACCTGCCTGATTTGTGCTCAAAATGAGTTTAGAACAACTTACTATTTTTAGCAGTATGTTATTTTGAGTAAGTACTATTTTTGGCAGTGCTTTGGAAGTTCAATGCAATGGTTATTTCTGGCAGATCAATTTATTCAGTTTGGTCTCCAGCATTCAAGGTGATTATTTTGGCAGGTTTGATAATTGGTGAAAATAACATTTTTAACTGAAATATTTGGCTAAGGCATGGAGGACGACTTTGGAGAATATAATTGCATTTTTATAAGGTTTTTCACTTAAGGAGAATTGGATGCCTTATTTGGTGAGTATAATATTCTTTAAGTGAAATATTTGAATATTATTTCACTTAAGTCTTGGACACCCAGCTTTGGAGTGATATTTGGATAAATATAAAGTATCTCACTTAAATGTATTTGGACGTCCAACTTATGATATTTGCATTTTATAAAGTATTATTAATTATGTGCTTTTGGACGCCAAAGTCAAGGAGGGTCAAGATGAAATCAAAATGCAAATTAAGTGAAATGTTTCATTTCTCATTTGGGCGCCCTAATTGGAGAGAAAAGAAGATTTGAATTGGAGTTGAGAAAAGGCTATAAATAAGCGTGTTGGACTCTTTGTTTTTCATCCACTGTTGCTTATTGTACTGTTATGTTGCTGAAATATTTTCAAAGCTTGCTTCGAGGGATGCATACCTCCTAGTTCCTTCTTCTCTTGGTTTCGTGCTTGAAAGATAGCACCTAGCTGAGTTTCAAAGACTGCTTCTCATCCAGGGAGTGCAGATAGAGCATCACAAATAGAGTTTTGATGTTTTTATCAGTTTTGCAGGTTGTTGGTTTTGACTATGGTTGAAGCATGTTTTCATTTGCAGATCATTGTATGATTTTTATTTCATTTTGGGTATTTGCTATAATCATTTCTATGCCCTAGGCGCCCCTTCTCCTTGAATTTCAGATTTTTTGATGAAGTGGTTATTTTTCTAGAGCTGGTCGCCCTTCTTGGTGGTTGTATTTTGCCTGCCAATACCTTGAAATGCATGCATAAAATAATGGTGGGTGATTGCTACTGTTTCATTGTCTAGACGTGGGCACCTACCTCCTAGGCTTCATTTGCATTCAGTTTCACGTCATTTTGTGGTGTATTGATGGAGTTATGAGCATTTTGGTGTGTTCTAGGCTTGCTGGTGTGTTATATCATATTGTAGTAGTTGGAGTTTTTGGGCTTGTTTTTCATGGTTGGGGAGTCTCTTGAAGTTTGGAAACATTTGATAACATTTGCAGCTACTTGGACAGCACCAATACTTGGCTACTTGCTGATTACACTCCCATTGTAACACTGAATCAGTAGTATTGTTCAGCTTCTTTAACCTTTCTGCAAATCATTATTGTATTCCCACTCTTAGTGGAAGAAGGCTGGCCTTGCTGCCTTATTTACTTTCCTGCATACATTTTCATTCCCACCATTGGTGGAAGAGACAGGCCTCACCGTCTTTACTTTTTGTACTGCCCACTGAACAAGAGGAAGGGGTCGGCAAGCCACCCATTTACTTTCCTTGTGCTTGCATTTTACATCATGTTGATCGGCTGAGCCGTCAAAATCACTCCTGTTGAATAAGTGGTCAAGTTGCATAATTTACATTTCCAGCAATGTACTTTCATTCAGTTTGTTACTAATGATTCCCAGCGCCATATGATATCACCTCACCCACCTTGGGTTTCAGTGAACATTCTTGGCGTAGGGTTACTTTCATCAACTGATTTGATTATGCTAACACTAACGGGTGAAGATTGATGTGTTAAAAATTGAAGAAATTATAAGGGGGTCATTTCACATGATATACAAGAAACTCAACAGCATTATACAAATGATTTATTTAATAAATTAAAGGCTTGCATGACTACCATCAAAATCCAATGGATTCAAAAGTAAAGTAGATTTTGATGCAGCTCTGTTAAATGGCAGAGTCAAAATGACTTGAATCCATACCCAGAAAAAAAAAAGCAATGAATGGAAGAAGCAGCAAACTTCTTGACAAATAGTGCAAACTAAAAGGCTTGTCAACTGAAGAAATGAGACTTTAAACTTTTCATTCAACCGGCAACCATAATTTCAACCAATATAGGGTTGTAGGCTCGTAGCCTCCAAGAAGCCCACAATCAAGAATTTCAACTAGCTGATCAATGTGACTACTCATTGACCGGTACCAAAAAAAGGTGATAGCTAAGCTATAGGCAAGATGGGTGGAGAAAACTAATGACTAACCAGTGGGATTAAACTTTGAAAGAGGGAAATTTGCAGCCAATACTAGTGGATAGGTAATATGTCTACGATTGAACCTAAGCATAATCAAAATGTAGGAAATAATAATACCAAGCAAACAGAAAGGATTGGATGTACTTTAGTTGATGAAGTGATTATAAATTGAAATGAAGTATAAAGAAAGCAACAATGTCGCTTAGCCAGTCATGGTATCAATGGGAATACTGAAGGATACCTGGACTTTAACTCGTTGAAGTCTTTAAGTGGTGAAGGGACATCTTCACCTGCCACATATATGCCATATTTCTTTCGCAAGGATGCGCACACCTAAACAAAATTAAACAAAATAAATACTCAAATTCTCAATAGGTAACAAAAACAAAATAGTATTCTCATTGACATTGATTTTCACCTCTTGCTTTCGAAAATAATCCTTCCCCTCAGACCGACCTTGCACTGGCACCAACGTCTCCTCCTCGGCATTCTCCCTTAAAACCTTGGGCTTCTTAAATACATTAAACACCTCGTTGATTTCTGAACATTATGACATCACAAAGTGAGCAAAAAAAAGAGAAAATTTTAATGTAGAGAATTTTTTCTCCAAAATTTTTCTACACTATTAAACAATAGTTGTATGGTTAGATACGACCAACTCAAGAAAAAATAAATTTACCCTCAAAAGCCTTGAGCTTTCGCTTGTTTTGTTTCCTGGTCTCCACTTGACCCCCCTTCTCCTCATCCTCCTCTGCCTGGAGGACTTGTGGTGGCGTTACATCTTTATCTTTAGGTTTTGTCTACATAGCAAAAGTTAAGAATCCCCTAAACTCAACCGCCTCCTTTACTCAAGCAAAAAAAAAAAAAAAAATCTAATTATTACCTCAAATTTGAGAAAATCGGTTGAAAACATTTTCTTGTTAAAATGAAGACCTGCAAAGAGGAAAGAATCGGCCATATCTATTGCTTTATGCTCTCGGGATCTTTTAAACTTGACTGGATGCAAGTTCGTTGTGCTTCTGCGGCCGCCACCAAATCAGGACGCTGAGGAGAGAGACCAAAATAGAAGTAAAGAGAAATAGAAACGCACCATGCACCTCTTCAAAAATTATGTTAAATTCGGCTATCTATTCTAATTAAAAACTCAAAAAAGCAAAAGTAATGATAAATAAAACATGCTATCAGTGTAATATTATTTTTTAAAATAATGATAATAAAAGAAGTAATGATAAATAAAACGTGATATCAATGTAATACTAGCACTTGCACCGAAAGAAAGTGCAATAGTTACGCCGATTGTATTTTATAAATTATTTGATTTGATTTTGAATAGTATTTCTTGAGAGGGTTGAAAATTTTTGCTTGCATTGATGGGGCAGTCTACATATCTTATTTTAAAAGCTTGAGTTTGAATAATCTATAGATCTTATTGCATTTGTATGTTCCATCTCTAGCCTGACTCTAATGTTGACTATGCTTTTCCAATAGATTAGATACTCATATTTGCTGTGAGTCTATATATATATATATATATGAAATGTTCAATTCTTATAAAATTTTATTTCACATTCTTTACATTTCATCATAGTCATTATTAGATGGATAAATTCTTATACATCATTAATCATAAAATCATCCCATGAAAATAATTTTGAATTTATGAGTTGAAACTCCATAAAATAGTAACATAAATTTTACTTTAAAAATAAATTAAATAATTATAATATAATGTCGTTTAAAAGTAGCTTAAATTATTATAATAAATACTATAAATGAAAAACTACCATCAATTTCACCCATTAAATTACAATCTTTAAATTAACTATAAATAGTGTTTATATTACTATTTATAAAATAGCTGCAAACTTGCAAATGCCACAACTATAGTTATAATGCAAAGTTCAGGACAAAAATAAACATCCAAATGACTTCATAATCCAAATACCACGTCCACATCATCAAATAGTGTGGAAATCACCAATGAATAGAACTCCTAAATTAATGAAATTTTTAAATATATGAGCATCAAGCCATTGAAAAGTGGTATCGGTTGCCTCAAAACAAGCAACATTTTTAAAAAAATATTATGCAGCAATCAAACTGAGGAATCCACTAGTCAAACAAGCAATATTTTTTAACGTGTAAAAACAAAATAATGATGATTTATGGAAAATAACATGAAAAGTTTATCAGTTATAAAATATAGTCAAAATGTGTTTAAGATTGGTGTTTGAAACTTTTATGGGATTGAAAATTGAAATCTCCTATGTTGCAGGGTTCGTACCCACAGGCCTCGAACCCGGTTCGGGTTTGCCTGTGGGTACATGCTAGGTGCGTACAGGGTGCGCGCCTAGCACGAACCCGAGTGAAAGATACGCGGACCCGAGCGAACCAGCCACGGACCCGGGCGAACCAGCCACGAACCCGGGCGAGCCCGAGAGAACCCATGGCCTAGGACGTAAAAAGTGGGCCCAAACATTAATAAAATACATTTTTTTTATTATTATTTTTTCTCCTAACCCTAAAATGGCCCAATATGAGGCCTTTAAACACTCGAACATTTAATTTTTACCTCTCATTTTGCTCTCACCATATTTTCTCTCCATCTTGACATTTTGAAGGGAGGTGATTATATTCGAAGGAGATCGATTGTGGAGTGCCAAATAGCTTCTAAAAAGGAGATTTAAGTGTTTAAGGTATGCATTTAAACCCTATTCTTTAGTCTTTTGATGAATTTTTTCAAGTTTTTGATGGATTTTTTCAAGTTTGTGAAAAAGTTTTTCAAGTATGTTTTTTTTTTCATTTTTTTTTATAGATTGCAACAATGGCCAGTAGTCAAAGTTTAGTGGGTGGGGAGGAAAGTCAAAAATTCAAAATTGATAAAGGATCTCCTTTATGGAGACATACCACAAGAATTTCACAACTTCCTGGAGGTGGGGGGTTTGTTTGGAAGTGTAATTTTTGCAATGCACAATATAATAGCTCCTATTACCGAGTGAAACTTCATTTTATGGGCCCTAGTGGTAAATGGATTAATATGTGTGAGGGCCTAGATAAGAAGGGGTTGTCTATTGTACAAATAGCAGGATTTATAAAAGAACAAGAAGATGTTGACAAATTGGATGCAAAAGGAAAACAAAGTGGTTATAGTTCTAAAAAGAAAAAAACAACATTACCCACTCAGACAGTTAGGGCATCTAGACATCCCTTCTTGTCTATGCCCTCTACGGAAGATGAAGATGAAGAACCACAAATCACCACCTGCAAGAGAGGTCCATTGGAGAAGGCATTTAAAATGGAGGCAAGAGATATTGCTGAAGAAAAAATTGCACGTTGCCTCTATGCCAATGGTCTTCCATTCAACTTGGTGAGATCACCATATTGACGGGACATGGTGTCAACAATAAATAGTGCACCTCCTAGTTTCACAAGTCCTGGGTATGAAAAGGTGTGTACCACCTTATTGCAAAAAGAGAAGAAATCTATAGAGGCCCAACTAAAACCAATTAGAGATTTTTGGATTGAAACAGGTGTATCTATTGTTTTTGGAAAGATTGCAAAAACCGTCCATTAATCAATGTTATTGCAGTGTCCCCCAAAGGGGCAATGTTTTTGCAGGTGGTTGACTGTGAAGGGGAAGTGAAAGATGCAGAGTTCATTTCCAGGATTCTTATTGACTCCATAGAGATGGTGGGTAATGAAAATGTTGTCCAAGTAATTACGGACAATGCAAAAGTTTGCAGGGCTACAGGTGCTTTGGTAGAGGCTAGATATGAGCACATCTTTTGGACACCATGCACCATACACTCCCTCAATTTGGTGATGCAAGCAATTGGCAACCAAATAGAGTGGGTGAAAGAAATATACCAGGAGGCCGAGGAGATCCAAATGTTTGTGACAAACCACCATATGTCACAAGCAATTTTCATAACTTTTTCAAGATTGGAATTGTTGAAGGTAAATTTAATTTATTTAGTTTCATTTATGTCATGTTTTACATAATTGAATAAAATATTTTTTTATGTTATTTACATATTTAAATGTGTTATTAACTTAATATTAACATGTTCTTAGGTTGCTAAGACCCGGTTTGCATCTCACACAATTGTTCTGAGATGACTTGTGAAGGTGAAAGAGGTGTTGAGTCAAATGGTTATTAGCAACCAATGGGGTATATGGAAGCAATCAAATTCAGAGAGGGCCCAAAAGGTCAAGGCATTGATCTTGGATGATGATTGGTGGGATCGTGTGAATTATGTATTGGAGTTCACCAAACCTATCATGTCTATGCTTCAATTTGCTGATACAGATGAACCATGCTTGGGGGATGTCTATGATAGCATGGACACGATGTTGGAGAAAATAAAAAATAGAAATACAAAAGAGAGAGAATGATCCTGAAGACACCTTTTACAAAAGGGTGGAAGCAATCGTTCTTCATCATTGGAACAAGATGACAACACCATTGCACCTCCTTGCATATGCCCTATCTCCAAGGTACTATACCACAGAAGTACTTTCTATCCCAGGGAGTATACCGCCATATAGAGATTTTGAAGTTGCTAATGGGTATAAGAGGGCATTTAGTAGAATCTTCAGTGATCCAGAAGTGCAAACAAGTGTTATGAAAGAATTTGGATTGTTTCTCTCAGGAAAAAATCATAACCCTTCTGTTGTCAAAGACCAATACAAAATGGATGCTATTACACGGTGGTACCTCCATGGTCAAGATTATATGTACCTCCAACCTCTTGCAATCAAGATCCTCTCACAAGTTTTTTTTTTTTTTTTGCCACTTGTATTGTAGAATTTAACACTTAACATTCTTGAATTTATCTTGCATTTTTTATTTTTTATTTTGTTGGTTTTCTCTCCAAGTTGCAAGCTCTTCTGCTGCTGAACGGAATTGGAGTACATACTCCTTTATCCACTCAGTGAAGCGTAACTGGTTGGCTACAAAAAGCGCTAAGACTTGGTGTATATTCATTCCAATTTGCGTCTTCTGTCACGTAAGGATCCTCAATACAAGCAGGGAGCAGCGAAGCTTTGGGATGTAGCACCCAAGTCTGTTGACTTGGATGCAACCATTCAAGATCTTGCTAGAGCCACTATGGATGATGTGGATGATAATGATGACATACCTACATGGTGTTGGATCCGCTTTGGGTTCAAATGATGATGATCTTGAAGTTAAAGCCGCTGAAAATCCAAGTCACGATGATTTTTTTGATAATCCTTTTGATGACTGATGAACAATGAACATTGAATCATGTTTCATGAACTACATTTTGTAATTTAGTAATTGTGATGATTTCCATTGGAATCATGATCATAGATGTATATGATATCATTGATATGCCTTATTTGAATATTTTTGGCATTTAATATTTATCTTTGGCATTTGGCATTGATCAATGATCAAGTATCATACTATGAAATGATTTAGTTTTTAAATTTTGTATATTTCTCTTCTTTTTTTGTATATATAATACATATATATATATACACACACATACCCATACGTACCCAAACCCCTAAAAACATTTTCACGTACCCACATACCGGGTTCTCATACCCGCACCTGTCCCCAAACCCGAACCGGTATTTTCCTTGTAGTTTAATTATTTTCCAATTTAATATATACATTACATGTTCATTTTGATTTTTGTGCAATGTATTTGGTGTTTTTTTTACTTTTATGAATATTATTATCATTATAGTTTTTAATTTACCATGTTTTTCCTGTTTTAAATCATTACACACAATTTTATATCTATGTGAATGCTTCCTTAAAAAGCCACGTAGATATTCCCTTAAAGCAAATTTAAGAAAAACAAATTCAAAACTGCACATGCAGCGAACACTTGGGAGGGAGCTGACAACTGGTAGATCCATAACCTCCCTGTTCTAATCACCATGCAAGCTTCTTCTGAAGGCTCTAGAAATGTTTGGTGTTATTTGAGGAGTATATCTTGATAAAATTTTAGGGAAGGCACAGTGAAGACTAACATCTTGCACTACATGCTTCTCTGTCTTACTTGTAAGAGCTATATTTCAGTGCAATATATTTTATGGCGTTTTAGTTCTCTGTTGCAGAGTTTGCACCCGCAGGCCCTGAATCCAGTTCGGGTTCGTCTGCGGGTACGTGCGAGTACTTGCTGGGTGAACATAGACGTATATGATATCGTTGATATGGCTTATTTGAATATTTTTCAACTATCAATTGGCATTTAATATTTATCTTTAGCATTTGGCATTGATCAATGATCAAGTATCATACTATGAAATGATTTAGTTTTACAATTCTGTATATTTCTCTTTTTTTTTGTATATATATATATATATATATATATACACATACCCAAACCCCTAAAAAAAATTTCACGTACCCACGTACTGGGTTCTCATACCCGCACCCATCCCAAAACCCAAACCGGTAACTTAGTTTTAGTTCTATTGTGCATATTATTCATCTCAAATTTTCTGACCTCTTTAAACTCTTGGGCTTGCATGTTATAGTAGACAGCACCTGGGGTTAGCCTATGGCCTGTTCGGGGATGTATTAATCCATGTCTCTTGACCAATGGTCTGTTATAGAAAAATTCTGAGATTTATAGCAGATTCTAGACCTCAGTAGCCTCCCATTAAAGTAGAGGAGTTCATAAAGATTCAATTAAAGTAAAGGAAATATAGCATATTCTAGACCTCAAAAGTTGAAGGTAGCCAATTTCTTCTACTCTTCGTAAGAATTCTCCAATGATATGTTATTCTAAGTGGGGTGAAATGTTTGATTACTTTACATTTTTTATCTTTTGTAGCAAGTATTGGTTATTTTGTCTTTGTGCTTGACATAGTTTTACTTACAAAAGTAGTACATATTACCTGTTTTGTAAGGCATACAGGTGTGGTTGTATATGGGAAAGAATATTATTTTGGGGGGGTATACGAAACACCCCTGCAGGGCAAACACCTTATGAAAAGCCTTATAAAGTTGTGAAATTGGGCATCACTCATATACCTATAGAAATGTTCAAAGAGTATTTGCAGGAAATAGGTCCACGGTACACAGCTGAAACTTACAGTTTATTGCTCCATAACTGTAACAATTTCAGCAATGAGGTTGCACAGTTTTTGGTTGGCTGTGATATTCCAAATTTCATCCTTAGGCTACCAGATGAAGTGATGAACAATCCAATGAGTGCATTAATAAATAATAAGTTTTTGCTTTATATAGTTGAGGCAATCCAAAGGATTA